>JAZBGW010000853.1:0-19969 GCA_037464815.1 Mylabris variabilis
AACGCTACGGGGGTCGATACGAGGTGGAACACCCTGTATAGTTTCCTTTTCACGTTCACGATCCAGTATCGTTCGTCGGCCCCATGAAGCCGTCCCTGACCGTAATCGAAGTGAAAACAGATCAATATTAACAAGTTTTAATCTATTGCCATTAGGTATTTTTATCGCGTTAATATATTAATTAAATAAGCAAAATTTTAATATAATCCAATTGAATTACCTACTATAGTTTACAGTATAAGTGCTAATTATGAATTTAATGTTTTCTCTCTTCTAACAACATTCACTTAAAGATGACAGGTATATGATTTTTTTCTCGATTACGAAATTGAATATTCTCTAACTGTTATTGTTTCTTTCATCATCATTACCACTACTAACATAATAGTATTATAAACATACCAGTATAATTCTTAAACTTGAAACAGTTAGGTAAACGTGTGCCGGTTCTTTTAAAAATATAGTCAAAACAACATTAAATTATATCTATCCTATCTTATGTAATATAAATGGAAAGAAATAGAAGCATATACACTCTTTCAAAAAACGAATTATCAAAAAAGAAACACAGTTATGATTATGTTAATAGTGTTTACACCGAAATATGTTTGGATATTTGAACGATAATAGCTGAAGAATATACAAGACAACAACAACAAAAAAAAATAATTGAAATTCTAAAATGGAACAAAACCATGAAAGAATTCAACATCGAATAACAGGAATATGAATTAAAACTCGTGTTAATTGATTTTTCGATTACCTATTAGAGATTTATTTTAAAATATACAGGACAAGTATATTTACGAAAATTTATAAAAACGTCGAGATAGGGTAACTTTTTTTAATATTTATTTATTTAATTGTGACTAAGTCAAAACGACTTATCGGTTACCATTACGAAGAAATATCGCCATTAAAACTTTTTTTAAGTGGCACCCCCTATTTTTAATTGCATTTTCGGGTAGGGCATGTTTTAAATTTTTAAATTCTATATACGCCTACTTATCTAATGCTTGCAATGCTTATCCAAAGGTGTTGTGTTTTTCGTATATTATGCTGATGCATGAATATTGAGACAAAATTGTGCAACCTTTTAATATTTTTAGATGCCTGAAAGTTGAAAAACATACCCGAAAATGCAATAAAATATGGGGGTTGCCTTTTAAAAAAATTGTTGATGTCATTTCTTTGCAATGGTAACTGATAGAACGGTTTTTTATCAGCCAAAATTAAATAATTAAAAATATTTTTCATAAATAAAAAAGTTATAACGATTATGCGTTGCTTTATACTCACCCTGTATATTAAATTTTAGAATTCAAATTTATAAAACATCTATTTAAGATAGGATTAAAAACAAAAAGGAAAAATTACAACCATATAAGCCAAGGCTTATACTGGACTTGCTACTACAACAACCACATCAACAACGATCAAACAAGAACCTTCATCGTCTCTTCTGCTTTTACAAAATTGTTTGTTGCTGTTGATGATAATGATAATGATGATGGCGATCTTGAACAAAAGCTAATTTTTGATCTTGATTCTTATATGTTTCAATACTTATTGTTGTGTTGGTGTGTAATTATTGATAATTCACCATTTCTTTGATTATTGTCGTTGCCTTCAATTTATACATGGTGTTGTTGTTTTATAATCGGGTATGTTGTTATTGTTGTAAATATTTAATATACGAGAGATATACAGGGTGAACCGAAATTCCCGGAATAGCTCAGCGAGTCGGTTAACCAATACACAAAATTAAGAAAAATGTCAAAAAAAATTCATTTTGTTTAGTTTTCAAGATATAAGACCTCAAATATTGAGGTCTTCTATTTGAATTATTAAAAAGAGTTTGCTATTAGATCTCTTTAGGTCAGTTGAATAATCAATGTGAATAGTAATGATTAGCTCAATGTTTATTTACTTAGCCGGAAGTGCTATTTTCAGGAAGTGATTTTGGACTGATTTCATCTGAAAAAATGCATGGCAACATAGTAGGTTATTTTTATTTTTAGTCCTTTGGATACAAAATAATTAGACCCCTTAGCACTATTAAACTTGATTGAATATTGCCAAATTTACTTTTAAATAATGTCCAATATCTGCGAAATTAAAGCAGATGGATTTTTTCAAACAATTTTCTCATATTCCCTGCTAGCTGTTCAATAACGAGCAGGGGATCGAACCGGAATAGAACCGAACACCGAAAAAAAACCGAAATTTTGTCTGGAACGAAATCCGGAGCTAAACCGAAAACTAAAACTTTTTTTCGGTTCAAGGATACCACTAAACAGAATCTTTTATTATTTCTCCCTTCCCTGGAGATTAATCATTTGGAACTGAACCGCAGAACGCCGTTATTTTTGCAGGAACGAAAACCGGAACCGAACCGATAAAAAAAATAAATAACGGTTTGAAACGCTGATAACGAGTCACTGAGCTATTCCGCAAATTTTTGTTCGCCCTGTATAAAATCATATATGAGTGTAGAGAGAACGGACGCTCCCATCAAGGTCTACCGCGAAATCTTAATGCATAACAATAGAGAAAATGCATTTTTGTTTATTGTGGTTATTCTTGTCACACAAAGATTCAACTAGTGTGTCTTATAGGTAGTAAGTAAGTGGTAGATATAGTTTTAGATTTGAATTGGATAGAATAAACATGAATGTTGAAAGATTTTAAAATAGGAAAAGACAACTCTTATATCTAGTATACAACAACAACAACAAGAGGAGGAAGAATTGTGTAGGTTGACAGCGATTTGTTTGTTAAATCGCATGCTAATAGAGCATTATTGAACGCCAACATATTATATTAGTACACGCCCTTTTAATAAATTATTTGGTGACAATAATTCTATTCCATCTTCATTTTATTTTGTTGTATTTACAACAACATAAAAACTTCATAATTTATACTATGTTAATCAATCATAAATGTCTATCATGTAAGGGAAGAGATACCTCTTCGTATACAAAGATCTTTGTAATATACCACCCAGTTGCTAATTACAGACTTGAGAGATTGAAGAAGTTGTTCTTCTAGGTAGAGAGATCCAGTCTTGAAACGGAAACCATTTCTTTCCATCACTATTACTAGTTTTCCTTCTTTTCTCCGTTCTTGTTCGTCTTCTTATTTTTATCTAATTGTAAGTTTGTTATATATAACTTTTACACAATTATCCATAATATTTTAATAAAATAAATTGTATTGGTATATTACATATGTGTTGGTGTGTGGGCGCACGTTTATTCTATTGCACATTTCGTTGCCGTTGGAGGAATTATTACGAGGTGAATAAACGGTTTCTTCGCATATTTTCTCCTAGATATACCTAACTAGTTAGTTAAATACTAGAAGAGACTCTCTTTTATTTATCCATCTTTTATAAATAATAATTGCTATTAAACTTTAATATGTATAAACATTTAAATTTCACTTCAACGAAAATGAAGCGAAAAAGAACAGTTTTTTTTTATGTTAAAATTATGTTATAATTATATAAATTCGGTTGAACGAAAAACCTAGAGGCGATTCTTTCGAAATTTTCGTTTGATTTAAGATAAGCCTGTCGATAACAAAAATTTATAATCGATCGGATTCGACTTGACTTCAAGGTGATCAATATATAAAATAAAACTTTCAATTTTCCATCGAGCTATTGCCGAAAATTTCGTTCTTCTAATAATTATCAAGTCAAGTTAAATTCGGTTAACTATAATTATGGAATTCGTTAATCTAATTGATGGATTTGGTGCCTTGTTGTCATGATTAGTTAACAAATTTATGAATAATTAAAATTCGAAACGGGGAATGTTGTGTTGTTGTTGTTGTTGGTTGTTTGTTACTTCTTCTTTGTGTGTGTGTGTGTGTTTTCATCTTGTTAGTTTAGTTGTTGGTTGCTTTTTCCTAGTTCTGACTTGACATCATCACTCAACTTGTTGTAAATTCAATAAAAATTTGTTGCGGATATTACTGTCTACTGTTTGTTCTACGTTTCTTCCATCAATTCTCAGCAAGAACCGCGTATTTCAGTTTTCGTGGGTAATTATTGCTTTTTTCGCTGAAAAACGTCGATTTAGCCTGTTTTAGGCCGTTTTAGATGATTAATATCCTTGGATTTTAGCGAGAGTTTTCTCATTTTATCGTTCTAAATGGGCGTTTTACGAGAAATCTAGAAACTAAAGGCATGTTAGCCACTGATGTGTTTTAGACGAATTTGGCTTGAATTTATGAACAATTACCACCAAAACCAAAAACCATGAATGTATTGAGCAAATTGTAGTTTCACTAGATAATTATTGCTTTTTTCGCTAAAATGCGGCGATTTTGCCTGTTTTTGACCGTTTTAAATAATTAATATTCTTGGATTTTAGCGAGGGTTTTCTCATTTTATCGTCCTAAATCGTCGTTTTTATGAGAAATCTAGAAACTAGAGGCATGTTAGCCCAGAATCTGATGGTTCTAGACGAATTGGGCTTGAATATATAAAAAATTACCACAAGATACAACGTATTTATCAGTCAAATGTCAGTTCTAGTGAATAATTATTGCTCTTTTCGCTGAAATACATCGATTTAGCCTGTGTTAGACCGTTTTAGATAATATATATTCTTGGATTTTAGCGAGAGTTTTTTTATTTTTTCGTTCTAATTCGTTGTTTTTATGAGACATCGAGAAACTAGAGGCATGTTAGCTCAGAATCTGATAGTTCTAGACGAATTGGGCTTGAATTTATAAACAATTCTCAGCAAGAACCACGTATTTATAAGTCAAATTTCAATTTTAGTGGGTAATTATTGCTTTTTTTCGCTGAAATACGTCGATTTAGCTTGTTTTTAGACCGTTTTAGATAATTAATATTCTTGGATTTCAGCGAGAGTTTTCTCATTTTATCGTTCTAAATCGTCGTTTTTATTAGAAATCTAGAAACTAGAGGAATGTTAGCCAAGAGTTTGAGGGTTCTAGATGAATTGGGCTAGAGTTTATGAACTATTCCCAGCAAGAACCACGTATTTATCAGTTAAATTTCAGTTTTAATAGATAATTATTGCTTTTTTTCGCTGGAATACGTCGATTTAGCTTGTTTTAGAACGTTTTAGATAATTATTATTCTTGGATTTTAACGAGAGTTTTTTCATTTTCTCGTTCTAAGCCGTCGTTCTTATGAGAAATCTAGAAACTAGAGGCAAGTTAGCCATAAATTTGATGGTTTTAGAGGAATGGACTTGAATTTATGAACAATAACCACAATGTACCACGTATTATATTATCTGATGTTTGTAATCGATTGTTCTATCCGATTTTATATCCGAATTCATTTTCCAAAATTTTTGTACGCAGGTATTAACATTTAAAAATCGTTGATACTAAAAGACACCAAAAAAACCGCTACCGGCATACTTTCAACTTGCATATAACCTCAAATTTTCAAGACAGTATACAGCGCATGACACTTTTTTGGCAAATCGAACGGAATCTCGGATGACATTAGAGACGGTTCTGTTCTGAAAAAAATCCGATAAAAACTCGAAAGCTTCCTCGGATCAAAAATCGAATGGTGTAAAGACACGAATTTGTCGTTTTTTTATTTGCTCGGAACAAAAAATCGGATGTCAACTCGGATAATGTAAAGGGGGCTTAATTTTTTTATTTAATCATCTATTCATGTGTTTAAATATAGATTTATAAATAGAAATAATTTAGATGATGAAAAGATAGATTCGATTTCGTTTATGTTGCAACGATGGAAACTATTTAGATGCATTTGTCAGTTTTTGGTCTATTTATAAAATGTGCCGATGGAGACGTTTAGTATTTCCGCCACCAACATTGTTCAATTTTGAATAATTTTAATCTAACGAGTACTGAGTAGTTTCCAAACTAGATGTTTGTACATTTTCGCAACAATTACCATCAACGATTGATTTATTGTTATTGTTTGTTAAAAAGATTGTAAATTTTCCTCTTTATTAAAAATAGAGAATAATTTGCGTGTTTAAACACGACGCTCGTATTCCTCATCTATTCCTTTCTTTTTTTCCTCCAGTGTTGTTGTTGTTGTTGTTATTTTTTGTAAAAATATGTGAAACGTGATATGATTTACAAGAGTCATGGTGAAACAACCGTATATAGAAGTGGTTTTTCAAGAACGTCTCTCATATGTGCATGTTATGTATGTAGGTATATGTGGATAAGTTTGTATGTATGGATAGCGCGAAGGGCATTTGTTTCCAGAGACGCGATTCTTGTCATTCTGTTTGAAAAATTGTTGGAAAATAATATATGGCCGGCGATAATAATATCCATTATGAACATTGAAATATTTTGTTGGAAATTATATTCTAATGTAATAAAGATAAAAGAAAATGCGTCATTTTTTTCTTATTTGTTTGAAATTGACGTGTTTACATGAAGTACTAACGTTGGACCGTTTTGTTTTCCAAGCAAATATTTTCCTTTTAACGACAATACAGTTTTTACGGAAATTTTCAACCTTGTTTTCTTACTATAAACAACAATTTTCTATCTACAATTTATTAAGAGATATTTTTTGGATTTATCATAAAGTTATTTTTATAAATTTTCACGTCGAGGTTGAAACAATTATTAGACAATTAATAAAACAATTCATTGTTGTATTATTGGCTATTTTTATGAAAATTATAAAATATGTTTACTGTATATATTTATAGAATGACGCGATATTTTTAATGGACTTAAATATTATATTGTGTTGGGCGATTTATTGAAATTTTTTGCTATTGTTATCAATTATCAAAATTCTATTACTATTATTACAATTAGGAATGTTACGGAACTCCGTAACCGTAACCGGAACTACCGGATATCTGTAAAAAGCTATCCGGAACCGAAACCGAATCTCAAATAAAAGTTTCGAATAATTTCAGATTTTATTTCAAATAATTTTGGAATGGGGATGATTGTATCTCATGGGCACATTTGATGTTTTACGTCCTATTTGATGTTAAATGCACCCATTCTTTCTTTATGAAGCTGATTTGATAGAATCTTATCAAATTCGTAAGCCCGGTTTTTATTTGTCTACTTAACTTAGCAAGACCTTGCCTTGAATAGGCCCTAAGCGTGGATTTACAGACATTTGGGTGGGGAACTGTTTATAGACGGACCCCTACTGTTAGCTAGATTTGAGGCTGAGACAAGGGGATTAATTGCCAAAACTCAACTTTCAAAGTAACTTACAAATTATTGTTTATATTTGTCTTTGATCAATATTGCTTTAAGCAAAAATATCTGTAACCGAAATAGTATCCGTAACTTTAGTATATCCCATTATTATTTTATATCCGTAACAACCCTAATTATAATAAGGCTGTCGGGCAAATTAAGCTGTAAAAACTAAACTAACTAAAAGAATGGATTGTTTGCCTATTTTTTGACGAACCAACCATCCTAATTTATTACGTACTAAAATTGAAATAAATGAAAACGTTTCGTTTCTGACGTAACGAGAACCTTAAATCGATTAATTTGCACCCTTTTTCTTTTGATTGCCTAAGGGTCGATTCCACCAATGTCTGTTAAATTTTAACGAACAAATAAGTCTTAGAAACGATTGTTATAGTCACAGCAACAATTGTTACTAATTGTTTCTTAAGCTTAACTGAAGTTGGTGAAATCGACCCTAAATCTTATTTTTACTAGAAACTCGAAATCATTAATAAACAAATTGTAGTAAGTTAAATATTTATGTTTAATCAATTTTTTTTTGTGTATGAGATTCTATTCGAGTGTTTATTTGTTATGGTTACATCACCGATAAAAGTTACAAATCGTTTTTCTATTAGAGAATAATTTAATATTTTATTCGGATATTATTCCGTTAAGTTGCCTATCTGTTTTATTTATAAATAAATAATAATAAAAAAATGGCAGAAAATTAAATTTTAAACTATAAAAAGAAAGTTTAAACACTGTATACATCATTAATATTTTATTATTTTTAACTGTACCTACCTAGATTTCTCAGAACACTTTCATTATTATTGCTATTACTATTGTTATTATAATAAAAAATCGTTTGCTATAAATATAAATAATTAAAGTTTTCTGTTGCTATCATTATTATTAAATTGTAATCTTATAAGTTCTAGTAACATCAACAATATAGTAATAAAACTAAGAAACTTCTGATTATTTCTTGATACAGTTGAAATTGTGGAATTGTAGAAACAAGTGTTACAAATCAGATAACTGACTTTTTTGACTTTACTACGCTTTCTTCAATTTATTGTTATTTAATGTTTAAATAATGATTTTTATTTTTACAGGCAAGCCGTTCTATTGCCCGTAGTGGTTATTTATTTGTTGCCCCTGATTGGGATTTTTCTGTACCGCTCAACAGGACTAAGGTAAGAGACTTTTTTTTGAAGATTAAACAATAAGAGAAAATCATCGAGATTCAATTTTTCCATCTATCGATCATCTATCAATTAATCTATCGATATTTTTATAAGTTTCATATAATCTCTTGCGTACTGTTTGTTAGATTCGTGACCCACAAGATAGATCTGTGTGGGCAATTAATTATTTTTACAACGGTACCATATCGATGGATTTTCAATTCAAGCTTAAGGAATCTTGAAATGTATACCGAATCACATGTAACTTGACTTTTGGTAGATAATAAGTATGTAATAAGTATAGTCAAGTTGAAATCGATTGACTGTAAGTTGTTTTTTGAGAGTTGGTGGAATTAAAAAGTGTTTTTTTTTGTTTATAAATAAAACCTTCAGCAAGTTTTTATTGTGAATGGGGAAAAAAGATTTGAAAGAATTACATATTAATATAAATCAAGAAAGAGAAAGATCGGGTTAGATCTCTTGTCATATCCTTTTTTGGGATGAACATCATATGATTTATTGCAACATAATAATATGGTTTGTCTGTATTATAACGTGACGGATTTTAGTTAAATTATCATTTCTTCATATTCATTTATGTACCCATGTATCTACATACAGGGTCTTTCACGCAAATATGGTCAATGTAAATAAATTCTTTATGTCCTTTATTTATTAATAGAATAAAATAATTTATACAAGAAGTTGAAGGAGCAACACTGTCTTTATTTATTGAACGTGAAAGAGCCCTTCTACATTTTTTTTGAAAATAAGAGAAATTGACGTTACCTTTCGGAAATTACGCAGTGTTGAATGGACAATTGTTACTTTTCAAGCCTAAATACAAAAGTAATTTCCGTTTGAAAAATTAATTGTCCTGAGCAAAATGTGTGAATATTGAAGAAATGATAGAACTGCGTTAAAAATAAAATAAATTTAAAAAGCAAGAAAAGATGTAATAAAATTTGAAAGACTACGCACACAAATTGTAAAGGTAAACAAGACAGAGCAAGAGACACAAAATTGTGTAGCCTTTCAAATTTTATTACACTTTTTGCTTTTTAAATTTATTACCAGTAATCCCTTGACCTATATTTTTAGAGCAGTTCAAACTTTTTGATTTATTTGTCAAAGGCAAAATATAGTTTTTGGATTTAATTAACTATGAATTTTAAAAGGAGGGACTTTTCATTTAATATTGCAAATTTCTTTTATTTTCAAAAATCGCAAAAGGCGCTTTCACCTTCAGTGGATAGCCTAAGTGTTGCCCTCTCAAGTTCTTATAACAACTATTCTATCCTGTTGATAAATAGTATAGTGAATTTACTGACCATATTTACATGAAAGACTCTGTATGTATAAAGTAGGTAGATAGATAGTCTTCATAGGGAATCCTTTTGATAGTTTTGATTGTCAGTCGTTTTTTTTCATCTTCTTAAAACGAAATCCTCTGATTTATTAACAAAAAGAAAACAAAACCACCTCATATGTCACTCTCTTCTTTTCTGTACAAAAACGAAACATATTTCGGTTTAAATCAAGGCAATCTGGTCATGTAATGATGGTTTTTTCATTTTTTTTCATAGTGAAATGAATTGTTATTTAATTAAAGTCATTTTTATTAATTTATCAATGTAATAAATCTAAATAATGTAATTATTGAAGGTCTTACATTAATAATAAATAATAACAATGAATAGTGAACAAGTATAATGAAAAGTAAAACGAAAAAACTCTCACTGATTTTATTTATTTGTTAGTGAACGTTGTTGAAAATTATGTATGCAGTTCGAATCAAAGAATTTAAAGAGAGGAAAAGAAAAAATATTCAAATTCTATTCAATTGTTGTGTAAGATCTATGTGCATACAGATTAAACATATTGACAATCTTAAACCATATTTGGGATATTTACCTTGTTTGAATAGAAAAAAGATACAATAAGACAAGTTGTTTATATGGAAAAAAATAAGTAAATATTGCTTAATAGAAATGTTTGTATGATTGTTTTATTGAAAAGATCTATATTTTAACAATGACTAAACTGTTAAATTGTTGTTAATCTTCATTAGAATGTATACTCAATCTATTCTCATGCGAACAACCTAACTCGATTGTTATCGTTTTTACTGTTTAGTATAAGTGTGCAGGTCCTTTTTCCAATTTTTCCTCGTCATGTATTCATAAAACGTCTACTAATTGTAAAGTCTGTCTCAGTATTTTGTATTTTTGGTCATTTAGAGTTTTTTGACCTATAGTCGATGTTTTCAATACATTTTCTTCTCAAGTTCTCAATTCCCTTCGAATTTCGTTATTAAATTATGTATAGGAGACGCTTTAGGCTTGGCTTTTTCCCTCACTTATGTCCGTATTTATAAACGAACCTCAGACTCGGCTTCAAATGCTCGTATTTAAAAACCGTACTTGAGACGGTCTCGATGCTTGAGTATAAGTCCGCGACCAGTTTGTGTAACCAAACCAAACACAATGATACTTGAACTCAAGATTGTGTTGTAGCTGCCTTGAGGCGAAAAAAAGTGGCACTGCCTAAAGTGGCTAGAATTCTCCAAGTTCTCAGCTCTCCATATGCTCAATCCTGACTTCCGCCGAGAATTCCCGAAGTAAGACTTATAAACAAGAACTCTTACTTAAGATTAATGCTCGTATTTGTAAACGAACCTCAGACTCGGTCTCAAGTCTTGTGATCTATTCTTATGAAACTCCTATTAATTGGCGAGCTATTCGAATAATCTGTCAAGGATTTGTATGGAAGTCCCTAAAGACCATTTTAGCAAAATTAGAACCTCGTAGCACATTTGAAAGTTGGTCAGAAAACAATCCCTTTGGAAAATGTCACGATGTTCAAAAACGAGCTAAACACGTGAAACGACCAAGAATGACATGAAGACCCACTCAACATTGTTTTTTTTTTAACTTTTACTCGATTGTATTTTACGAAAAAATGCGAAACATTTCCACCTGTTTCAGAATGCATTGGAGAAAAACGAAAAAAATTGAGTCACTTTAAGTCAATCTAAGTGGGTAGCAAGTTTTTGAAAATCGTGACATTGTCAAAAACGAGCGTTTTTTGACCAATTTCCAAATAAGCTATGAGATTCTAAGAGAACTTGGTGAACTTTTGGCAGTGTTTTTCTTTTGTTACGCATACCTTCTGTGAAATGCTAGTACCTATGCCTCAAGGCAGCTACAATCTTGAGTCCAAGTATCGTTGGGTTTGGTTTGGTTTGGTTTGGTTATGCAACCTAGTCGCGAACTCATACTCAAACATCGAGACCGTCTCAAGTACGGTTCATTTTTAGCCTCGCCTTAAATCGACGCAAGTGTAGGTTTACACAGATTTGCGTGGGGATTTGTATGTGGACTGTTCCCATCCAAATGTGTGTAAACCTACATTTAGATCGATTTAAGGCAAGGTCATGCTAAGACGAGTCTAACTGAGCGAAGAAGAACCGGACCTTAGACACTTTTAATCGCTTTTTGAAAAGGTTTTCCAAGTTTACACGACTAGATTTTGAGATATCCCAAATTATCCGTCCTTTTAGCGGGCTTTGTTATTTGAAAAGTGACTTTTTAGTCACTTTTGCTAGATTTCCGAGCAGAATTCTTGATTTTTATTTTGGGTTATAATTTTTTTGTGGCAAATTTTAATCTTGGGTCGTCAAAAAAATAAGAGATTCCGGTACTTCTGATCAATTTTAGAGCCAAATTGTTGAAATTTTAAAATATATTTTTGTCTTGAATCATCAGTTTTCAATAAATTTTGATTTTAAGTTGTAAAAAGGGGATGCTTTAGAAATTTTTAATCTATTTAACACCTTGATTTCTTGACCTTTTGTTTAATTGTAAGTTCTAAGAAAAATGTCTGTCTAAAATTCAATTTTTTTCTAATGAATTGTAAAAATGGAAATTAGACACTTGATTGATTTTTTAATTAAGGCTTTTAGGCAGTTTTCTTTTTAAGTCGGCAAATTTTAGACTAACCGTTGTTATTGAATCGTCAAAGTGGGTGGGTTTTAATCAAAACATTTTAGTTCTAATGAATCAATTTCACCTGAATTTGGCTCTTGAGTTATAAAGAGCCCAATTTTTCGGCTTTTTTGTTTTTGTTTAAAATCATCAGTTTTCCGGTGCGAATTTGTTATTGAAACGTGAAGAGGAGCAACTTTAATTTGATTTTCATGCTAAATTATAGTTTTTTTTTAAATCAAGTTCTTAGCAAATCGTGGTAAAAATACGATTTAGACATTTTTGTTGATTTTTGAGTTACATTATCGACTTTAAGTCTAAGTTTTAAAACATTTTTCGGTGATTTTTACTATTGAATCGTCAAACATACGCCTTTAGACAATTTTATAAACTTTTAACAGGGGCGTTTTAAGTGTTCTTGAGGCCCTGGTCCCATATTCTCAATTTTATAGTCTTGTACAAGATAAAATCTAGTAGAAAGCAAGCAATAGCTGTTTTATAAACTAAGAAACAAATCAATAGAGGTGCAATTCTTTTTATGTGTATTTTAAAACTATTTATGCCAATTTGATGTCGTTTATATAGGAGCGTACAAGGCTTTCGTACAGCAATGCCGAGAAATGGAACACCTTCACTTTTTTTTTGGAAGAACGTAAAATATTCTATTCAGTTCTTAAGAACAAAACTCAAAGCTAAAATTCCCAATTTTTCTTTCGATAAAAAAGTGATTTGTTAATTAAGAAACCATCTTTCTGTATAAAAAATAGACAAAAACGTTCTTGATGCGTCGTCTTTGTCAACAACAGATGTTAAATTACTGGCTATTTATAAAATAACAAATCAAATACTGTACTTAAAATTTCACCATCTATTTAATTTTTGTTATATTGTATATGTCTGAAAAGAGTAATTTAAAAGATTGTTATAAAAATAGAACAGTGAAATTTTCGGTTCTTTCTTCTGATTCATCATTTTATGAGTAGCTACTCACAATTTTATACCCACTGTGAAAAATAATAAAAATTAATTGATAAAAAAAACAGTTGTTATATTCTAGAATAGACCCAAAATAAACGAAATTTAGTATGATGAGTAAATTTGATTCTAAAGTTACCTAATAAAGTACAGGGTGTCGGATCTAATTAAGGTGGATGCTATGAAACTTCTACTAGTTGACGAATTTGAAAAATATTTTAAGGATTTGCAGGGGGTGGACCCTGGACATTATTTTAGCTCATTTGGAAATTGGTCAAAAAACGCTCTTTTTTGGCAATGTCACGATTTTCAAAAACTTGCTACCCACTTAGATTAACTTAAAGTGACTCAATGATCCCCCCAATATTGTTTTTTTTTTCCGTTTTTCTCCAATGCATTCTAAAACAGGTGGAAAAAAATCAATGTTGAGTGAGTCGTCAAGTCATTCTTGGTCGTTTTGTGTGTTCAGTTCGTTTTTGAACATCGTAACATTTTCCAAAGGGATTGTTTTTTGACCAACTTTCAAATGTGCTACGACGTTCTAATTTTGCTAAAATGGTCTCAAGGGACTCTCCTATAAATCCTTGAAATATTTTTCGAATCGTCTTTAAATTTATAGGAATTACATTCATAAGAATAGACCACATTTGATCCGACACCCTGTACCACGTTGTTACTTTAAATGTACCAAATTCGTATGGAACTCCTATTAGTTTGTGTGCAAATTGAAACATATTTCAAGAATTTGTAGATTATTTTAATAAAATTAGAATCTCGTAGCTGATTTCGAAGTCAGTCAAAAACGACCGTTTTTAACAATGCTACGATTTTCAAAAACTAGATAAATACGTAAAACGACTAAGAATGACTCGGAGACTCCCCCCAATATTGATTTTTTTCGTTTTTCTCCATTGCATTTTAGAAAAAGAATCAAATGAAGAACAACGAAAAAATCAATGTTGGGAGGATCCTCTAGTCGCTAAAGACTATAAGTCACTTTTGAAAATCGGAACAATGTCCAATCCGATCGCTTTTTTGACCAACTTCCAAATGAGTTACGAGGTTCTAATTTCGCTAAAATTTTCTCAGGAAACTCTCCTATAAATCCTTGAAATATTTTTCGAATCGTCCTTAAACTGGTATATGAATTTTCAATATAGAACAATGAAAGTATCATCAATATGGTATTTTTAATTTTCCATATGTCTCCATCAATAGTGGAATTTTTGTTTAAAATCTGATCTATATTTATACGTGTATACGTCTAGGAGGAATGTTTGTAACGATAAAGAAGAATTAAAGGAATGATTATAAATAAGAAAGAGTTGTGATAGAGCTAGAGACCTGTATAGATAATGATGATGATGAGAAGATGAAGAAGCTCATCTTTGTGTGTTACATAATAATGTTTTAAAGAGAAATAGAGAGAGAGAGGCGTGTGTATTACGTATTCCTTCTTGTTCTTTTATAGTGGTCGTTGACGATGATGATGACGACGACATAGTAGTAGTTGTAGTAGTTGTCTACACCACTATACGGGGTCAACTGTATAAACATAATACATACAGAAAAGGAGAAGAGAGAATGTTTAGTATAAAAGAATGCTGCGTTACTCAACTACACCTGTCAGGTTTATACATAAAACAATCTATTCCGTCATAATTGCAACAACAACGGCATAGATTTTTTTCTTTCTTTCAGTGATCAATCGTATCAAAAAATCTTGATTATATATGATGACTAAATAAAAACAAGTAACAATTTTGACATATATCTATTGTTAATCCATAATGTGATTTATTTCGTTGTCTCTCTCTTTCTCTTTCGCTTTTTTTTTAAATCTTGTTACATTAATTTTGCTGTGAGATAATGAAATGGAGACAAAAAAAAAATGGTATCACGAAACTAGATCAAATAGAAAGAACAATAGTTAAGTATAATAATTAGTGAATAAATTCCCTCATTTATTAATTGGTAAATAATAGCATGTTGTAAGAGATACCAGTATTGGTTCAAATTGAATTCTCTCATTATTATCATCATCATCATCATTATCATTGTTGTTACAATTTTGATACAATTTCCCACTAGAATTAATCTCTACCGGGTGATTCACCTAAAGCTCAAAGTTCTTATCGCAACTCCTATTATTTGTCGAACGCTTCGAAAAATATTTCAACCATTTGTAGGATGGTACTTAGAGATCATTTAAGCAAAATTGGAAGCTCGAAGCTCAATTAAAAGTTGGTCAAAAAACGCTCGTTTTGGACAAGGTCGCGATTTCCAAAAAAAAAAAACTAACCACGGAAAACGACTTAGAATGACTCGAGAATCCTTTTCCACCATTGATCTTTTTGGGTTTTCTCCATTGCGTTCTATAGAAAATGCGAGACCTTCCCACGTTTTCCAGAATAAAATTGTCAAAAACGAAAAAAATCAGTGCTGGGAAAATCCTCGAGCCATTCTAAGTCGTTTTGCGTTCGTTTTTGGAAATCGCGATATCGCCAGAAATGAATGTTGTTTTGTTTTGAGCAACGTCCAAATGAGCTACAAGGTTCAAATTTTGCTGAAATATTCTCTACTTACCCTTGAAATATTTTTCGATTTGCTCGCCAAAGAATGGTAGTGGTCATAAGAACTTTGTTTTAAGCGAATCACCCGATATTTTTAATGCTTTTGAATAGGTTTTGATTTATTTAAATTCTAAGATTTTATCCCAAAGTATACTTCACACATTTTTTCAGAACATTGACTAGAACAATATAAGTTTAGACATTTTTTAGTTATTGCACCAGAAACTTTAGGATAGTG
Source organism: Mylabris variabilis (assembly GCA_037464815.1). Lineage (NCBI taxonomy): Eukaryota > Metazoa > Arthropoda > Insecta > Coleoptera > Meloidae > Mylabris > Mylabris variabilis. The sequence goes on from JAZBGW010000853.1 coordinate 16,166, forward strand.
TATTGGAAATGGAAACACTTTGTATATATGTTTTAATCATTATCCTAACAAGTTTATCTTCGATCTTTGTCTGGTACGTTTGTACTCGTATACTTGGCACTAAACCGTAAAGGTTATGACAAGGACACCAACAATTGTATATACAGGATGTTTCTTCTAAATGTGGTCAATTCATATGAAACTACTATTAGTTGGCGAGCGATTTGAAAAATATTTCAAGGATTTGTAGGAGGGTCCATGGAAATCATTTTATTAAAATTAGAACCTCATAGCTCATTTGAAAGTTGGTCAAAAAACGTTCGTTTCTGATGATATAGCGATTTTCAACTACTCAACTTATTGTTAGAGTGACTCGAGGATCCTCTCAACATTATTTTTTTCGTTTTGCCCCCATTTTATTCTGGAACAGGTGGAAATGTTATGTATTTTTTTTCTTAGAATGCAGTGGGGAAAATTTTGGGAGGGTCTTCGAGTCACTCGTAGTCGTTTTCGTATTTAGCTCGTTTAAAAAAAATACAACATTGTCTAAAACGAGCGTTTTCTTGACCAACTTCCAAATGAGCTAGGAGGTGCTAATTTTGTTTAAATGGTCTCCAGGAACCATCCTAAGAATCCTTAAAATATTCCAATCGTTAGCCAAATAATAGGAGTTTCATAAGTCAACTAATATGAATTGGATGTACTATAATTAAGAGATATTTAGTAGCTTTTTGTTATAGATAAAATCAATCAAAATTCTCAGTCTAAATCCCATAAAATTATATTTATAAGTTTTGGTTTACATATGTTTCGGAATATTAAATCCCATCATTAGATCCTAATTATAAAAAGATTAGGTAATAATTTCAAAAATTATTATCAAAATAACGTAAAAATTAAACAAGAGGTAAACGAGAACATTTCTTGAAAAAAGATTGTAAATTGATTTTTAAGTTTGTAAATATTTTGAAATTAAATTGCTATTTTTGTTATAACAAGGTGTATATCTATAGGTAAAGAAGGTTACTTTTAGAGGGGACGTTCTATATGTTTTCGTTCCGCATAAAAATGCCATTGTCATTATACAATCGTATATCCTTTACAGAATATTAAAAAAAAAAGCGATTACCAAATGTTGTGATTAATTATCAAGTTTAATTTAATTAATACGAAAATCTTAAGAAATTTCAATATGAAATTAGTGAATGCGGAGTTATAGGAAGGAGGTGGTTTGTTCTTGTGTGATATGTGATATAATAAATTATACAATCGTGCTATGTATACCTATATTTTTTTAATTAAAAATAAAAATAGATTTTGTTTGTTTAATTAGTACGATTAAAATTACTAAAGACAAGAATAAATTGATATTAATTTGTCATATGATAAAAATAATGTAATAAAACATTCAACGTTCTAATTACATTCCTATATAAGGTAGATCATTTATTTTGTATACTATGTATATATACCTGTAGTTTTTTTTATATTTATTTCAATTCTACAATTCCAGTTATTTTGCTTGTTTCTCTCATCTTATCTTTTAAAGTTCTCTAATTACGATATCATTGTATAGTCAGTCAATTGTAGCAATTATCGTTTGTCACGCAATCTATGCACACATATAATAGTTTATTTTTTTCCTTTTTCTCTTGGTTTTATTATTATTATTGTTTTTATTATTTTTGTTAATCATTAAATAGTTCCGCTCCATTCTAATAAATTATGTTGTAATTGAGATGAAAATACATTGATTATAATTTGTTTACTATGTTGCATTGAGGACTAGTAATAATTGTCGATTTTTTTTAAAATGTGTCTTTTTTCTTTTCTATTTCCATATAAGTCAACTTGTATAATCTGACAATTTGCAAATTAGTCGATGATTTAATCGAAATAATCAATTTTAATCCAATTAAATTTTTTACAATTTTTTTCTTAATTTTAACGAACTTGATTGGCTTCTTATTCGTTTATTTTTGAATATTAGAAAGAACTTGATGATCGTGATAATGATGATGATGATGATGGGTATGTTGAAGTTTTCAATATTATAATAATATTGGCCCCGATTTCAGATTTGATATTTGAACACTTGCGAAATTAAGATGACCTTAAAAATTATCCCGCCTTAAGCTTAATTATTACTATTATTATACACCTATAGTATATTTAAAATATTATTTTTAATTTATCGTTTTGTAGAATTGTTATAGGAATTCTTGTTCTATGCTTGGAAGATTTCCGCATTTCATTAAATAGATAGATAATCTTAACTATTTCAACACGATCAATAAATTTTATTATACTCAATCTGTTCTAATTTGGTCAACCTGTCTTCTTTGTTTTGTTTTCGAATAGAAATGTAGAAATTTAAAGAATTCAAGGTGTTTTATCGCCTTTGAAGGTTACTTTGTTTAGGGATGCATTAAGAATTATCACTACAATTTATTTACCCTTGATTTAAACCTACAGAAATCGAAATCAATATTTTGTTTTCTATATGTTCAATATAAGAAACAGTAGTATATCGGTGTTTCTTTTTCTAGCATTGCTGTACTGTCTTTATTTGTACTCTTGTAAAAATAGCGTCAACTTGACTCAGAATAAGTTCTTCTAAAGTATATTCAAAGTAATTGCCGTCTGTTGTTTAATTTCGGGAATATCTAAAAAACACGGCTTTCTTATTGTTTAAAAAATACGAGCAAGGAAGTCTTATAAAATGTAAAGAGTCGAGAGTTCTGCTTAAATATCGGCGTAAAATGTGAGTAGAAATAGCCGTGTTTATTTTACTATTTCATGTCAAAATTTTCTATATACTTATTGAAAATCTAGTTTAAAAAACAAAAAATCGATTAAAAGAGTGGGTCGTAACAGTTTCTTTTTCAAGACTTGGGTGGAGGTTCGTCCATATACAGGATGAAATCGAATTGCATTTAAATACGTAAACCAAGAATGGAGTACAATATACATATTGAGAATTTTTTTTGCTAAATAGACCAAAATTGCAACTAAGTAGGTTTCGGTATAACACATCTAGGATTTCCATTGAACTACCCATGCAAGTTTTACTAACTAACTTATAGAACATACACACAACACATTCGATTAAAAAACTATCAAAAATGAGGTAATACCTAACAAAGCACTATAAAAATTCTTTAAAATGTTCCCTCCCCTGTTACATATAAAGTTGCACTCTACGCAACAGGGAACGTTGCACTCTTAGGCAGTGTCTGAATCTCGCCTATAGGCTCATAAATTCGGGTCTGCAGCTGTTCGACATTTCTGAACGGCACTTAATACACTAACTATTGTATGGTGTCACAAAAATTGACAAAAATATGGAAGTTAATACCTATGCAAAAGAGAATAGGCCTGCAGTCATCCACAATTAACGTCCCTGTTACACTACCTAATACAAATCTGCTCAGTTGTTTGGACCCTGCACCTTTTTTAAAGTTTTGAAGGAATTTCGATTTCATCCTGTATATAGAGATGAAAATCTAAATGTATATGATTCGTGTGAAACGCCTATTAGTTGGCGAGCGATTCGATATTTCAAGGATTCATAGGAGGGTGCCTAGTGATCAATTTAGCAAAATTATAACCTCGTAGCATTTAGAAGTTGGTGAAATACAGCACGTTTTTTTTTATAAGATCATGATTTTGAAAAACGAGCTAAACACGCAAAATGAATAAGAATGACTCGAAGACCCTCCCAAGATTGATTTTTTTCTAGTGATGAGCAAACCAAGACCAAGACTATTTTAGTCTTGGTTTTGGTCTTGGTCTTGGTCTTGCATATAAAGTCTTGGTCTTGGT
>JAZBGW010000854.1:0-15815 GCA_037464815.1 Mylabris variabilis
CAATTAGGGACAATATAATGATAGTATTTTATTGTGGAAATTTTATTAATTATCGATTATATGCAAAAATTAACCCATGCCAATAAGGGTTGAGATGTAATTTAATTTAAATTGGAATATCACGGCAATTTTTGTAAAGAAATCATAGCTTAACAGGGGCGTATAAATACATTTCAATGCTCCTATAGCTAACAATCCTACAAAAATGTATTTTTAATTGAAACGATATTTATAAATGAATTTTACCCGAAACCCTAAAATCGGAGACATTGGAATTTGAGTTGTATTCTAGACTCGTCCCTGTTGTTTTTATTCTTACTATTGTCATTATTATTACTATTTATTTATAACTATGCCAATTTTAAACAAATAAAGTACGTTATAACTATAACATAACTCATAAGTGTAAAGTGTGTTATATAAATTTTGCATACTTATTGGCTAATATAGGGCGTGATATGAGTATTATATGGTGTCCCAACAGGCATGATCTTCTATAAAAATAATATCTTGCCATGTCAAAAAATTCAAGCCTTATTTGTTTTAATTTGTTGATATAGTGGCCGCCTGGGCCTTGTGAATTTCGACTTATAAGTCAAATTACTTTATGGTTGCAGTGCACAAAGAAATAAATAGCGATAGTTAATTTATAACAAATACCCGATACCGACAATATTGCTTTAAAATCAGGTAGTTTCGCTCCCTTATATTCCATTGCTATTCACAAAAATTACGGTAGAAAGTTTTCTCAACCACAATTTAATTTGACTAATACGTCGAAATTCACAAGGCCCAAACGGCCACTATACCAATCTTTTTATTTAGAGATTTCAAATATTCAAGCAGGGTCTATTAGACTACTTGGAACTACCTGCCTATCATAAATATCAGTGACTGTCCCTTTGATGACAACGGTAGTAATTATCTGCGGCAAGTCAAATATCTGTGAAAATAGTATATACCCGTTCGTAATTGATCTCAACAAAAATATACAGTCTGTGAGGTGACGTAAGAGATTGACTGAAGTAATAAAATGAGTCCACTGTAGATTTGGTAGCAAAGAACTACACAGGGGTACTGAAATATTGCCACTTGCTATTCTAAAAAATTTTATAAATTCGTCACGAATAACAAAGAGATGTTTTTCTAAAAATTTTCAAATAGTTCGCTCTTCCACAAAGCAAGTAATTTTTCAACAAATATCTTGTACTTGTAATACTGAATCTATTGTAAATTAATTTTATTACTTTAGTCAATCTCCTAAGTTAACGCACAGAGTATATCTTTTTATTAGAAAACAGTTGTACTTTTTTGGGAAAGAAGTCTTTGGAAGGATAATTTATTAAAATACAAACTTAAATAACAATTTTTTTAATGACTCTTGTACAAATAAAAATTCCTAAATATAATTAAATAATTGAAATTCGAGGTCAAAAGCTTTAGTTCCGAGTCAATCTGGTTCATTTTACGACAACTGTTAATTTTTTGATTACACGTGTCAAATATTATCTTCAAACATGTTTTTTTTAATATAAAATTTGTTTTCTTTGAGTTTCAGAAAGAGTGGCGTACAATTACCAAAAATTAAATTTCATATAATTTTACTTTAATTGCACTATTAATTGTCAATAACTTTACTCTATATTATAACCTGACTATTATGATATTGGTAACTTGACTTTAGAATAGAAAGATTTATAAAATAGTTATATTTATAGGAACAATACAAAGGTCCAACAAACATAAATAACTTGTTTACATTGCTTACAAAATAAATAAACACTTTATTCATACGAATCTAAACATTTATTAAGATAATGTTATGTTTATAATATGCTTGATCTTTTTATCAAATTTTTGATGTTTATTTTTGTTTTATTGAAATTCATTTTTTGTTTATTTTATTGTCTTTATAAAGTCCGGCTGATGGACTCGTTTTTTATAGTCGACTCACAATTTTAAGAGAGTAATAAAATTATGGCAACAAAGACCATCTGAAATGGCAACATTAAGACGTGCTAGTCTAAAAATTTCTGTTTATTTTAGCACCTGCAACTCAATTACGGGACTGGTCACTTTACATTAGATGATAACCATTAACAACCCTGTACAAAAGGGTCTACTAGCTGTTTTGATTGACAAAATTGTAAAGTTGTGGTTACTTACAACATTCAATTGGTTTATTACTCTCTTAAAGTTGTGAGTTAACTATACGCATTTATAGACGATTTGGCGCATCCTTTGTAACTATTAGGCGTTTAAGTCCAAAACAGGGTTTAGATGTAACCATTAACCATGGTATGTTGTAAGATGCTCTGTATTGAAATATGTTACTATAGATGGATCAAACTAAGTTTGTCCAAAACCATGAATGCGCAGTAGATCTTGCCTACAGTAGAAGTGTAATAGAGTGTATTCTCTTTCTCTCTTACTCTGCTAGTGATACATAAAAAAAATCGAATAGACACGATCGGTTAAACAGACTACACCGAAAACTTAAGTACTTGAATGCACCGATTTGGGCAAACTTAGGTTGATCCATATATATTTACTTAAGTTTTGGGTCAGGGCTTTTATATTACAACCGGATTTTGGGAATTTTATGATAGCTCATTTTAAAATACAAGTAGTAACTTGCTTATTATCCTTATTTGTTTTTGTATTTATCACAAATTTAACCGGTAAAAAGATAAAAGATAACTATATAGTTAACGTGGGCGTTTTTTTGAACTAGGTACAACGGTGGTTTCTATGGGACACCCTTTATAATTCATTGGTATATTTTATAAATCTATTTCCACCAATTATGAATTGTTTATTAATCAGTTTATCTCAATAATTTTTGTGGTGTTAGTAAACTTTTGATTGTAACTAATTTGAGAAGATTGTAATTTTTAATTTTTATTGATAATCGCAAAATTATAACCACGCCTCAAGAGTTGTGGATAATCAATTAAATAAATAATTACATTCGTTTATAGAAAATGTTGTCGAGATGGTGATCGAGATATTTATAAAAAATACCATCATTTTATAAACTTAAAAAATACTCGACTTGTTTCTCAGCAGGCATTATTTCGTATAATCATTTAAACAAATTAAAATTACCTTTCAATAAACTATTTTTTTATTAATTTCAATTAATTATCGTTAAATATTGATACTGATCATTGATACTTTCAAGTGAATGTTGTTATTATTGGCGTTGAGAAAAAAAATAGGATTTTTTTTATTTTTATTTAAATCAATTGATTCTTTTTTGTTTATGTTTAGTTGTATTAGTTTTGGGAAATTGCACATATTGCGCACGCACTATCCAAGATGGGGTGGAATGATGGATTTTCGCCCTTTGAGGAATTCAGATAACATCCCCTCTCGAATGAGCGAGAAATCTTTTATTTCCACCCTACTTCTAAGTTGAATGCATTACAACAACAGAAAAAAAATCGGATAAGGCTTGGTTCACACTGATATGGTTATATCGTTATTTATTCAGGTTTTAAATATGAATTCTTGTTGAGATTATCTATTAGTAGCAATTATCATTGTTTTTGTTGTTGTGAACGATATATCGGCCGCAAATCAGATAAAAATCGTCTTACTGGTCTGCATTCATTGGAATGTTTCATCTTTATATTTCTTATTTTGAGATAGCTTGTCTTGTCCTATAATGTTGGTTGAACATAGTCGGATCTGTTGGAAATTAGCTATTGATTATACGATCCGATAAGCATTAGAATCGTTAACAGGTTTGATAGCGATATACAATGGAGAGACAGCGTATAGAACGGCGCCGAGTCCCAATAAATTGTAAATGTGGACCTTCGACAGTCCCAGTCTTCGTATAAAAGTGGCCGCTGATTGGTCAGCATTGATTATGTCGGCGGGTTCTTTTGTCAAGTCGTCATGCTTCATTTCTTACCGTCTGCTGACCTCCGGACCATTCGTCTGCCTTCTACGTTTTATCAAGTTTTTTCTTCTCAGTCCACCTCTCGTTCGTTGTTGTTTTTTTTCTCTATATTCATATACTCCATTGTTGTTGTTATTGTTGTTGATGTAGTAGAAGTTGTTTTTCTTTAAAAAAATTAATAATTACGTCAAGATGGCTATTTCGGCCAATTCGGTGTAGTTATGCGGATATTGGTGTAAAGAACGCGCATGCAAGTTTACAAGGACTGCCCCCAAAATGCCGCAGGAAAATATTTGATGTTAGATTTCATGTCCGCGCCCTGTTTTATTATACAATTTCTATTAAACAACAACGTAGAAAAAATTGATTATTAGTACAAGCTTTTTTGTTGTTGTTGTTGTTGTTGTTGTTGTCTTGAGATAAGTTGTTCATTAGTTAAATTGACCTGAAATATTATTAATGAGATTTCAATATAATAATAAAAACAACAAATAATAAAATTAAAGATCACAAAGTTACGACGTGCTATTGTGAAAGAATTTATAAGAAAAACGATAACATCTATCTATTTAATATATTTTTATTACGCCGATTTTAATATTCGTGAATGAATGATTATTCGTTACTGATTGTATTTGATTAAACTATAAAGTTAAACAGAAAGCACTTTAATTAATCAAATATTCATCGTGAGAATTTTTCAACAAAATACATAATTGAACTATGATTTTACTGAAAGTCTCTATCTATATTGATGGAAAATAAAATGATGAATATAATTTTATGTCATGAACTATTGAAATATGTTTAGAATTTTAACCTTTTACCTATAAATTGATTGACAATAGTTTTTTTTTGTTATTATTCTTATTAAATATATGTTTATAACAATCTCATTATTCATTTTATAGAATAATACGCACGATCGATTTCATATCGTTAAATTACAATCGATTAAGAGTATATCTCTAGCAGGAGGTCAGATAATAAAACCGAATGGACCCCGCCTGTTTTGTGGCTCTCACTCGTAACAGGATAGAAATCCATTCTCTTATTTTATCTTTATATCATTAGCGGTATCTTAGCAGGACTTTTCCCATCAGTACCGTACATAAATACACCGACCGCCACTCAATCTCCATCGATCATTGATTTATTTTCAATTCCAAGTGGCGGTTATTGTATATATATTGTAGAGCTATTTAAAAAATGTCTATTTTTTTGTAATCGCATGCTTTTTTAAATGGTTTTGTTCAATTAAAATTTTCCATATATTATTCATATGATGTTGTATAGAAAGCCGCCCCTGTTTTCTTTCAATAGTTTGAAATGCCGTATGTTCGTATGCATGTATGCATCCCAGTCCTGTGGCGACAGATGATAAATGATTCTTCTTAATAGGAATCCAGTTCCTCGTGAATTGCTCTATCGACCATTTTCATTGGTTAAAAGCTTGAGCGGCCCTCTCTTCTAACTTTAATCAAGCAAACACCAATCGCTTCACATTTATTTAGAAGAACAAGAAATAGAAGTGAAAATGGAAAGAAAAAAAAATTGTAACATGTCATTACAATTGGATCAATTCGATGAATTTTTCAAATAAAACAACCCATCTAAATGAAAAACTAATCGTTATAAAACTCTATTTTCTTTGACGGTCGTTCAGGAAGATATTTTTCGTTTGCATGTGGTTTTGTTGGAACTTTATGATGAAAGATAAGTTTTGTCATGTCAAAATGATTAATTATTGTGTTGTTATAATAGTGATTTCCGCGATTTATATTTAAATTGAACATTGGTGAAGAATAAATAAGAAAATATTTTTAATCGATATACAACGGAGAAATATAGGCAGAGAAAAAATTATAAGAAATTATTAAAATTTTCGGTTAATTTATATTCATGAATACAATAGTGAATCTTATTTAAACGAATATTTGTTTAATTAGCTTTGTTTTGTCCAAGCTATAATATAATGGCTTGTTTAACTAAACTTGTTTTAATTATTTTTTTGTATTATACAATATGTAGATTGCATGTCAAGATAATATCTTTTTGTAATTACAATACTCCGCCTAGATTGAGTTTATTATAATTTTGGTTTGTTATTATAAATAATCTTGTTTTTTTTTCATTATTTGAATTTTAATTGATGTATTTTCGAATGAAAGAAATTCTTTACATACGTATCTCCAGAGAGACTATTCAAGAAAACGGACAGTTCTTCTATTGTTATAAGGCAAGGGTGAAATTGTCCAACACCTAAAAACCGATGTGAAATTTCAGATTTTCTTTCTCATTGTTGATGGTTTTTGTGGTTATTTTCTATTTAAACAAATACTACACCTAATCATTAATGTTCTGGTTAAAATAACAAATTTTCTGTTAAATTATAAAATTTTAAAGAAAGATAATCGGAAAATCGAATAATTTACAAAAGTTGTCTATGAAATACAAATTCAATTAGAAATCCGATAAATTAATCAAAACTCCTATTAACTGACGTCCAAAAATATCTTATTTTGTTATTCTGATAAAATATTGCACCATATTTGTATAAATTTATCAATTTTTTTGATAAATTTTATCTAATCTCAAAACTAGCACAATTTAGTTAAAATTAGCTGTAATCTAAGTATTTTATTAATTGTTGTTTATAACAACAATTTCCACATTTAATTTTCTTAATGCACGTGACGATAATAATTTATATCAAAGAAATTGAGTTATTACTTGTTACTAAAAAATAATCTTCCTCCGATATCTACAATTGCAATAATAGACAACATAAAAATATATACAGAACGTTCCATATCACCAGATACCGCCATCATTTACGACGAACAAACTGTATTTATTTATTAAAAATGTCTATTAGCTTGAATCAAAAGCTAATTAATCTCAATATTGTCTCTTCTGTACTAGAACTCTTTACGATAAAAAAACAGTGATCCGTGTAATAAAACCATTATTAAAACTGAAAATAGTGTTTTACAAGCTGATAAGTGTAGATAAAGTTACTAGCTGGTGCTACCAACGTTTTTCTAAATAAAACATTAAAATTCCTTTAGAAAACGGATATCGCAGTATAATGTTCCAAAAAACGAATATCGCTTTGTATAAGTATATTTTCTAAAATTCTTGTGCTAAAAGTATATTTGTTTTTATTTATTTCAATTCACATTGGGTTCAACATTCCTCGCCAAATACAGTGGTCGCTGTTTAATGTGAACCTATTGTTATCGAAATGCTTACGAGAAGAAATACAACTTTTTACAAATCCGTTTTCATGCAATTGAGCACAATTATCAAAGACTAAGAAGCATGCGATACATTTTTGGGAAATTTATATTTAAAGAGTTATAGATGAAGAGGTGAAAAATCGAATTCTTGAAAATTCAATGAGTTTAGTCAAAAATTTTCACTTGTTATATTCTCCTATTAAAAATAATTGTTTATTAAAAGAATTTATATTCTACACACTTTTATGGCTTTTGCAAATCTAGCATTTTACTTGTTTATTTTTCTGTTTAAATTGAGATAAGTGGCTGTTAGTTCGCAAGGAACCGATAGATGGCGCTGCTATAGATTCGAAACATGCAAGAATTGCTGGTTGCAGATTCACTCTTTTAAAATTGATATGATTATTAATTATTAATTATATTGAATCTTAATGTCATTATATCGAATGTAAAAAAATATTAATTATTAGGTCGATATTTAATATTTGAGAATAAGATCTAATTCCAGCCATTATTGAATATTTCGAATCTATAGTGGTGCCATCTGTCCGTATCTTTGCCACGGCCACTTTGTATACAATACTCAGGGTGTACAACGCTATTTCATTTTACATTTGGCTATGCCTTGGTCGTATAGAGTCGTAGTTTGGTTCATATTTTATTACATTTGATATTTTCTAATAAAAATAAAACAGCCGAACCAAGCTACAGCCCTAGTGGCAGTTTTAGTCTTCCAGGGGCCCGAGGCGTTAGGATTTTTTATGGCCCCATACAAATAAATTGATTTTTTATGTTATTTATTGTTTTGTTTGTAAGATTATAAACACATATTAAGATAGAATCAGTTACTTCATTGCAGTAATTAATGCAAATATATATATATTCAGTTTTTTACGAAGGTACTTTTCTACTCTTTAATGCAGCAACTTGTTAATAATGTTTCCAAAATTGAGATGCTGTAGTACTGCACCTTCTATAAACATTATTTACAGATTTTGAATACTATTCCTTAGATAGTTTTTAATACGTTTCAGGGCGGAAAAACATCGATCCCCACTTGTGTTATATATTGGTAACGTTAAGAAGATTTTTAGTACTACTGTACTGCAGACCATCACTGATTGTTTTGTACATTTCAAAAGGGCATGTGATATTTTCTTCTTTAATGTATTTTAAAAAATGGACTTCGTCATGAAAATAATGTACATCAATATCATTCTTATATTGATTTGATAGTTCCAAAATAGTTTCGCTGATTTCGTCGTTAGTTCTATTATAATTGAAAAATAATTTAAAATTATTTAACACAGTCTTGTAGATAGTACACACGGTTTCATGAATAAGTGGACAGCTTCTGTGCGGCTGTGTAAAACAGGCTTTTGGGGTGGTCCTGACAATGTAACAGAATTTTAACAGGGCACAATTTCGTAAGAAAGATATTCAATCGGATGAAGGGGTGGGTTACTGACTACTAAATTATAAATATTTTCTGTTAAGATGGTGCTTCTACAAACTTAGCATTGTGCAAACTCGTTCTAACACCTCCCACCTACCCACCTTCTTACCCCCACGAGAGAAGCACCCTGACTCACACATACCGAAAATGTGATATTTCTCGCTCAAGACTTGTCCACCTTTTTCTGAAACTGTGTGTACCTCTGGTAGATATTTCTGTTGCAAGTTTATCACAAATATGGGTTTCTATAATAAACAATTCTCGTCCTACTAAAGGTGTATCATTTGTTCTTGATTCATTGAATTGTATTTTTCGTTTCTTAATTCGGCTACATACATTTTTCGGTGAAATCTGATATACACGCTGAGCTAAAAGTAACGCATAATATTCATAACTTTCTTATTTACGAAAATTTCGAGAAACTACGAGATAGATAACTTTTTATTTTTCAAAAATTTCATTGTGGTGGTTGGTCTAAGACGGTTCTGTAAGTTACCATTGCGAAGAAATGACATCATCAACTTTTTTTTTCGAAATGGCAATCTCTATTTTTTTATTGCATTTTCGAGTAGGACATATTTGCCTACGTTCAGATACGTAAAAATATTAGGGGGTTACATCAGAAAATTTTTGAGAAACAAATTCTCAAAGTTTGCAAGATTTTCGGAGATCAGCATAGTATACGAAAAACACAACACTCTCGAATAAGCATTGCAAGCATTGATTTTTTAGAGGATCAAATATTCACATGTAGAATTTTGACAAAACTATTAGCAAACATGGCGAACTTAATTGTCAAAATTGAAATTGCCAATTTTAATGCAAATATGCCTTTTTTCTGTATATAAGCTGTTGAATATGCTTCCTATTTTTCCTCCAGAAGTAACCATTATCAAATTTTCAGTTTTATTTTTGACAATTAGGTCCGCCATATTTTCCGATACTTTTGACAAATTTTTACTATACGCCTACTCAATCCAGTAATAAATCAATGCTTGCAATGCTTATTGAAAGATCCTGTGTTTTTCGTATACTATCCAGATGCATGGATATGATAATGACAAAAAATCTTGCAAGCTATAGGAAAAAATGTTCCTCAAAAATTTTCTAACGCAAGCCCCTAATATTTTTACATGTCTTAACGTAGAAAAATATGCCCTACCCGAAATGCACTGAAAAATAGGGGGTGTCATTAGAAAAAAATCGATGAGGATGTCATTTCTTTGCAATGGTATAACTGATAGAACTGTTTTGAGCTGACCACAATTAAATAATTAAAAAATAAAGAGTTACCTGTCTCGTCGTTTTTCTAAAATCCCATAAAGAAGAAAGTTATGAATATTATGCGTTACTTTTGACTAATCCTGTACCTATACAATAACTGATAGTACTCAATCTACACTGTAAAAAATATGTAGATATCTCTAATTCTGAAAACTTGATAATGCCTTTAGGACAGTATTTGTGAAATTTGATTCGCTTTAGCAATACAATAGCAAATAAGAAGTAAATAATTTGATAAAAAAAATATGACTTCAGCAAGGAAACTATTTACCTATGATATTGGATATGCTTCTGCAATAAAATAACAAATGAAAGCTAAATAATTCGATAAAAAACACAGATTTAAAAGATTAAATTAAAAATTATAAAATATTAATTATATATGTAGGTACATATATAAAATCTCAAATTTTATCATTACCGGGGCCCCCGATTACCAGAGGCGGCCGTCTCTACCGCCTTTGTACCGGCCGACGTAACGAAAGACATGACCAACTGCGAAGTGAAATATCATTGTTTACCCTGTATAACTTAGGAAATGTAGAATTCTTCAGAAAGCTCATAAATTTTCAAAAATTGAATTTTTCGCCTCTTATTTACTACCCAGTGGATTATCATTTATTAAGATTGTTGTTTTTGTGTTTTCACTTAAGTAGTTGTTCATTTATCGTTATCAGTTTATTTAACGGCTACCACTGTATTTTCAGATATTCGATACCTGTTGGAACTTCTTTTAAAGACATTATTGTGTTTACCTTTTATGAATTATTTAGCTTAAAATAATAATTCATGAAAACCTCTTTGGTGTTCATTATGATAATATTTTAAACCGGATTTATTATTACATTTTTTTTTGAATGACACATTTAATAGATTCTCTTTAGAATTAATTTTATATTTAAGTTCTTTTCTATTATTATTAGTAATTCATTTATGGACAATTCTACTTTTAAAATTTTTTTTTTGAGAAATCATTGCCCACATAATCTTGGGACAATCGTCATAGGCGCCAACAATTTAATATTAAAATTACTAACAGTTAGAATTTATATTATTATAGAACCATTGAATTTATTATTAAACGCATTGTTTTATAATCGAAAACGAGTTATTTGCAATGCAAGTGTTTGAAATGTGATTTTATTCTGCGAATACAAAATTTGCTCACTTTTAACACATGTATCATACAATATTTTTTTCTCTAATTGAAGATATTTAAGCCTACTGACAGATTTCCAATTTTTCAAATTGTTAAATCTATAAACATTTTAGTTTTAGTGTTAAAAAATGTTAATAGTACCTACTTGGCGAAAGTCCAAATTTTCAAAATTAAATAATTAATAAATTTTCGGGGCATACAGTGATCACCGATTAATGTGATAACCATTTTTTGAATAGTTCTCTACAAGGGTGCACTTGTAATTGCCAGGCATGATTCACTTATTATTGATTTAATTGAGGAAAAATCTAATTTAATCTGGATATCTCTTTATATTGTTAACAATTTTAATTTCAATTTGCATTGAAGATTTTAGGTGGCGAATACTGTAAGCTTAAATTTACCTGTTTTTTACCTATTCTTTTTGCGAATGAGTTAACAATTCAATTTTTTTATAATTTAGTTGACTTCTTGTTTAAATATTCCGCTGTTTTCAAACATTATATACAGTATAATATAGCTATTGTGTGATAAAAAATTAATCAGAAATTTCCATCAACTATTATGTTTTATCTAATCAATTAATTGTCAAAATATGAAATAAAAACAAGCAAAAAACAATAATATTTTACTGTTGTTATTTTGTATTAAAGAATTTTTCTAGGACGCGCTCCGTTCTTCATCGACTGTAAAATGCTTTTGTAGTTATTTCCTCTTGTGCAATAGACCTAAACCGTCACGATCAATCGAGCTTAAAAAGTTCCTTTAACAAACGGAAATCTAACAAATTTTTATATTAAGTTGTTGAGAAAATATTAAGCATTCAATTATAATTTTTTCCTAATTCGTTTTCTTCTTATATCATTTTCTTTGTATTGTCGTCCAACTCATTTTTATTAATAGTCTATTATTTAGAACATGAATCTTGATAAATAAAACATACAGAGGGAGGGTGCAATTTTTCTACTTTCACAATAATTAATCTTTGTCTCTTCTATATATAGAGACAGTTTCGGAACAAAAACAAACACCCTTATCGTTGTTACTAAGGGAAACGCAGAATCGAAGAGATAGCCTTTGATTTATCTCGCATGTATTTTGTTTTGTTTTGTTTCGCAGAAAAAATGAATGAATAGAAAAAAAGGGAAAGTTTAAATACGGGGGTACAGCAATATGTTCTTAAGGTGAATTTATCAAAAAACCGGCGAATAGACATTTAGTTCTATTGATGAATTACAATTTTTCATTCAGGGTTGCTATTGTTGAAGATAAATCTCTTAATACAACAATTGTGACAGTCGGAGTCGAATATCTCTATTAGTGTGTTTTGTAATTTTTCGACCAAAATATCGCTAAATTTAATATTTGACTATTGTTTCCTTTCATTATTGATAATAGTATTAAAAAACAGAAACTAAAATTAAACAACTGCCAGTATTAGATTAGATTGGGAGGAGCATAAAAGACAATGGGTGTTGGTTAACTGTAGGGTAACAGGGAAAACGAGAACCACACCTTGGTCTCCCGCATGGATAAATCAAACGTTGTTGAGTTGTGTAAAGTCGGGTGATCGCCGCCATCTTGTCGACTTGTTACAGTGAAACAGACAAACGTTATTTTAATTTATTTATATCATTATCATTATTATTATTATCGTCATCATTTCTTTATTACCTTATTTCAACATGTAAATATATAACAACAATATTCATGATGGAGCTTTAATTTTAATTCATATTACGTAGCAGGTGTTGTTTTGTTTTACCTATCAACGATACACGCATATCTTTGATTAATGATGAGAAATTCGATTTGGACATTAATTAACTAATTATTTTCATTGTAGACAACAGTTTTTACATATATACCTTTTGTAATTATCACAATTAGCAATTTTAGAAAGTCATCAATTGATTATAACTGTGTACAATTATTAAAAAACAAAATGAAAAAATTACGATGGTATATCACAATTTAATTAACCATTATTAAAGGTCTTTTTCGAATTCATCAAGAATATAAATTATCATAATTATTGACAATACAACACTTCAGCAAACAGAAAAGCTCAATCAAAAATAATGAAAATTAAGCTTATTTCAATGTAACTGATAATTTCAAAATTTAAAATTAATTGATTTTATACCGATTTATATTTGTTCAAATTTTTAACAATAGGGTCAAATTTTCTAAACGCCGCCAGCAATTCTATAAAGTAAAACTAGTAATTATTAGAAAAACTGTTGAATTAAAAGCTATATTGATGCGCCGCTCTATTAAAATTATCAACTACTTAACTACTTTCCACTGCACTGTATTATTCTATTTATTTTTACAAAATTCTTATACTAGACTATTATTAAGATAAGTTTTTAACACAAACTACAGCAAATAACCCTTTTTCCTCGAAAAAAACCGAATTTAATTAATTCTAAATGTTGCTGTCCTCTTATAACAATAACTTTCGCAACTCTTGAATACCTATAACGAGCACTTTTAGATGTTTAAGTTGTACTTTCTCTGTCAACAAAAAATAAATTATACAAACATTTCACGTATTAGAGAATTTCTTCATCAGTTTTTATCAAATTTTATCAAGTCTTGCTCTAAAGTCGTGAAAGACACAAATGAAAACTTCTAAAATTAAGATAAGACTTCTAGAAACGAGCAACGTTATTAATAGTTTATATGCACAGCCGAGTGCGCTAAATATGTTACGATTGTTGTGAGGCTGTGTAAGTCAGGCTAATGAGGGAGGTTCTTACAATACGGCAGATGTCTAACAGGCCAGAGTTTGTAAGGAAAAATATCCAAGCAAAAATCGTAGGTGGGAGTAGGGGTGTTAACTTGTATATTTACAGAACAGGTAATTGCTTTTCTATTATTATTAGAAAGTAAATGTTACTGAATTTTCAAAGTTCAAAAAGTATTTTACCCCTTTATGATGGAGAAAGCTTGGTTTACACAACTAAAAGAAGGGGTATTTCTTGCTCAAGAGTAGTCACATATTCCGCGCTCTCGGCTGTACGTAATAAAACTAGTTGTGTTTACTTATACTAAATAAGTAGGTATCTCGTTAAGACTTGTGTAGCTTAGTGTCATGGAAATCCGAGATGTATGATACTGACATCTACTTTCTTATCAGTTCTCGACAATAACATTACGGTAGTTTAATAGGTAGATGTTTATCCAGCGATCATCGAACAATGATTCCAATTTTGGGCAGTTTTAGTACGAAATTTGTTTTTCTCAAAATACCTTTATGCACTCTATTCCATGTAGGTATAGTGAGGTTTTCGTAGGTATTTAAAGCAATTTAATTACTTCCTGTATATCACAAATATTACAATTTTTATTCGGAAGTAGGTAATTTATTTGAATTGTATCCAAATTTTATCACTGTCTTGAAAATTATGTGTATTTAGAATGTTATTAATTGCCGTCGCATCTGCAGAAAAACCTTCCTCAAGATTGAAATTGAAAAACTATTTGAGATCTAGCGTTAGTCAAGAATTGTCAGTTAAAAAAAATGTTATTCTATTATTTAAAGGCCTAGTAAGTCAACCTTGCACAGGGTCCCGCTTTTGCCCGACTAGAAATTCCGTGAGGTTTGCCGAAATGCTAATTCGGAGCCAATGAGGCTTTCCAAATATACGGCAAGCCTAATTTCAACCTATTCTCGTATACTCATAAGAAAAACCGAAACACGGCATGCCAAAAATATCCTAAACTAGGTGGTAATTAGGAAAGCCTGTGGAATTACCTAACTCAGGAATATCTTTGGAGGTCGGAACATGTTCGTTCCAGCCATGAATAATTGCTTTTTTTTTAAATAATATTAAAATTAAAATAGTGTAATGTCTCTATTATCGTTAGTAATATTGTTACTTTCGATATAACTATAATTACCTCAAGGGAATTCGTAAGGATAATTTAGCACTAGCGTGAATTAGGTAGACCATCCAGTTGCGCATGTGTATCAATATGATTTAATTGTATTTAAGGATTGTGCGCAATTGTTGTTAATGTTAACGTTAATCTGGTGGTGCGGATGTTCCGAGTTGACAATTTAAATATTGTCTTTTTATATTTGTTTAGGATTTAAGTAGTTGACAATTTCTAAAAAACAACAAATGTCTGTCAATTTATGAGATTAGTGAATAAAGACATCAAAATGTGTCAGTAAAGTTTCCTATTTTATTAAATTAATAATTGAAATCTAGAATTATAACGTTAAATTGACAACCGGACTCTCGTTTTTCTTTTTTTAATTTAAAATAATATTATTTCCATTCGATTGATACGTTCGTTATCATTAAAAATACATAATAGATAACTCTTTCTAATTTAAACAGCACTATTAAAGTATGAACATTTTTTAATTATTATTTTTTATTAATTATTTTGTTAATAAATCTGTTGAATGTGTTACAGGATATGGATTTAATAGAAGTATTATGGAAACAGGATGTCGATTTAGGTTTTTCGTTAGAATTAGCGAATACAAAAATCGAAAAACCTGAAATCAACAATGCTAATACAACACCAACAACATCAATTTCAACAACAGGAAATGAAGATATAGAAAAATTGGAAACATTAAAAGCTATCAATGATGATAAAATTAAAGTTAGTCTGAGAATTATATTCGTTTTCTATTTTTTCGATTGTCTTTTTCTTTGTTTTAATAGGAAGAACCTGAATTAGTCGATCCATGGGCCGGTCTCAATTATACCATCGATACTGAAACAGGTTTGTAACAGA
>JAZBGW010000855.1:543-14834 GCA_037464815.1 Mylabris variabilis
TTTATTTATGTTTTACCTTTTTTGTAAGTTAATTCGAATTTTTTTCATTTAGGATTTTGTTTTGTAAAAGTATAGCTTTAAAATTGAAACCAAAAATGTAAAAAATCAATCATTCCGACCCTGTTCGTTAAAAGTGCTGTTAATAATAGAATATTTGGAAACTTTAAATCGAATGACTATAATTAACGGTGTGCTAATTTTAAGTCTACTTGCTTTTATTCTTAAGCATAACAGTTGTAGAAAAAATATCGCTAATTGCTCTCTTTTTATTTGTGTGATTTCTTTTGACGATACCGTTGAAAACTAAATGAAAATTGTACTCTCAAAATAATTTGCTTTAAATAAAAACTATGGTTGATTAGACTCCTCATTTTTGGAAATGTATAACAATAGATTTCACTCAAAAAATTATAGTCACTCATAAAATTACGGTTTGGAAATGGCAAATAATTTTAAAACTGAGAATTTTCATAAAAAATATTTTAAATACTGATTTAAGCTTGATAGTACGTCGTATTAAAAACTGACTCAATATGCTTAAATTTGTTGAATTGGTAGGGTTTTTAGATTAATATTATCTTTTTTTGATCAGATATAGTTATACTATTCGCAATATAAGTTGTTTTTTGTCAGTTTTTCTTTTTTTGTATTCAACTACAGTTTGCACTTCAAGCTACACAAAAAAATACAAATAATAAGTAAAAGTTAATTTCCAATTAAATTCCAAGTTAATTATTTTAGCTTATTAATATTAGTAATTTGAGAGCTAGATTTTTATTAAATTTGTATTTCTTTAGCTCCACCAACAACGGCAAATCCAAATGTAACAACGTCTACAACTTCTCCAAATGTTACAACATCTACAACGTCTCCAACTCCTCCTCCAAATTCAACAACAACGTCTACAACTACACCAACACCGATACATCCTAACACAACAACAACGTCTACAACACCAGTGCCTCCACATACAACAACTATAACTCCTAACATAACAACAATTTCTCCAAACATAACAACAATTTCTCCAAATATTACAACAATTTCTCCAAATATTACAACATCAACGAAATCACCACCAACAACAAAATCACCACCAATACCACCAAATAATCGAAAATTTGATGGACCTAGTTTTGTTGGTGGTATTATATTAGCATCTGGTTTAATGGCCATAGGATTTATTGCATTTAAATTTTATAAAGCTCGTACAGAACTCAATTATCATACATTATAATTATGTAACTTCTCTTTCATTTAGTTATGTTAAAGTCATATGTGTGTGTTAATTTTTTATTTCTAAATTTTCTTATTATTGTCATTAATAATAACAAACTAGTAGATCAAAACTTATCGAATATTTACTTTGTGATATACATATAACCACTTTTTTGATTAATTATAATTTGACTGGAAATTGTTTCCATTTAAGATTATTTTCTTTTGTGAAAGTATATTTTTTAAAATTGAAGTAAAAAATCAATTATTCCAACTCTGTCCGTTAAAAGTGCTCTTAATAATAGAGTAGTTGGAAAATTTTAACTCAAATGAATTTATAATAAAGGGTGCGCTAGTCTTAAGTCTGATTATCTTTATTTTTAAACAGCAAATGTTGCATTATCATCGGGAATTGTTGTAGTATAGATTTAACGGAAAAGTGATATTTTTCTCTTCTTAACTTGAATGTAAAATGTAGTCTAGAAATATATTAGCTGTATTTATTTCTAAATTATTATTTTTTTAAAATATTGTTGAATTGGAAAATAATTGGATAAGAAATGGCAACTGTAGGAATTAGGAATAAATTTAGCTAATCTATTATTATTAATATTAGAGATATTTATATCAGATATTAATTCATATAAACATTAAAGTTAGTTTATTTTCAACAATAGATAGATTTGGTTAGTCGCACTCAATTATTCAAACAATAAATGTTTATTGGTACTTTTTTGAAAATATGGTCACGTTTCAATAAAATTCATTTATTTAATTTTAGAATTTTGTTGTCAATACCAAATATTTGTCCCCAATTATCACCATTTGAATCCTATCAAACAATAAATAGGTATCATTAAAAGTCGAAAAATTGTAATTTATGACAGTAATAATGATAATAACTAACTTTTTCTACAGTTTGTACTCTTAGATGGGTTAAAATGTTTCCATTTCAGTTGTAACTAATTTGTATTAGTAGAAGGGTCAGTCTTAAAAGGGTTAGACGATACGTGTTAAACGTTTTTGCTTCCAGTTAATTTTCCAAGTCATTGTTTCACAAGAATTCAGACAAATTAAACATTGTACGTCTCGTAGAGACAGAATAAAATTTTTAGACTTATTCTTAATTAAATCTTAAATAGTTGTGTGTAATTTCCAATATTTTCGGGAAATTAATCGAACATATCGTGAGTTTTTACATGAAATTATATCTATATATCACTGTAAATTGGGAATTCTCCTAATTTTTCGGTACATTTGACGTTCAAATCACAGATTTTTCGTTATTGTAATCCAACGATATTCGTTCCACTTTGAACTCCAAGGAAATTACTTTAAACATGCTAAAAATTCTATTAGCCCCACGTTTATATAGGGCTACGATTTGTTTACAAATTTGTTTGTCAGGATATTTTTTCAGTTCTTGTTACGGTTTCAGGATTGTTTCTTTTAAAATTCATAAGATTCTCTAAAGTGTTCAAAACAGGAAACAAAAGCACATAAATCTACATTCAACCCTTATTCAATGTCATTGTCTTGGACGGAAAGGGACAACACACGAACGAAAACATAAAATATATGTAGTATTAAGTAATATTTCCTATCCAAGACATTACATTCAATTATACCATTGTTTTGTTATCAACGTTTCTCTTTCTGTTACTTTGCAAGGAAAAAATTTATGAACGAACAAAATGGAATTATTTCTAGTTTTTCTGTTCTCATATCTATCTTCTTTTTGGAATCCGACCAAAAGTTAATTAAACTTTACATCTTGATCAAATAATTAACTGTTGGGAGAACTGACGTCTCTTCTTGTGATTAAGAAGAACGGAAAAAAATCTGCTGTTATATTCCATTATCTTTATCATTATTATTACTATTATTGTATTAAAAGTTTATTTTGATGAATGTAAGATCCTTTCCGTATAAGGGTAGAAAAAAACAACTAAATAAAATATAAAATCCATCGTGTTTTATCAAGCGGAAACAAAACTTTTGTTTGGTAACAGACGGAGGGGTTGATTCTCTCTTCCTTCCTGAGGACGACAGTTTCCGGCAGGACCTCTGGATACGACATCAAATAATATACCTTTTGTCCATTTCAAATTGTTCAACTTGTTTAGATTATTATACAGACAATAAAGTTTATCAATAATTGAGTATGAATGATGAATTTTATAAATTAACTAAGAAAATTGATGATATTATTAACTGAAAATTGCTTATGCGTTATTTATGAAAACATAATGACTTGATTTTGGTAGAAGGAGAAGATCGTTAATCAAAGTACAAAAGTTCTACTACCGACTATCTTCTATGAAGAAGCTTTCAGATACCTCTACACCAACGAAATAACTAAGAACTGGATAAGGAGAAAAAGATAATTTTCACAAGTATTTTAGAGTTAGAAGATGATGTGCACATAAACTTCTGTAAACCGCTTAAAGATTTATATCTGGCACAACTTTTGACGGAAAATTAATCATTATCTTTATAAGTAGCTTGGTTATGTGTCTACTTTTACACTTTAGTTACATACAAACGTTAATAACGTTTTCAAAATTAAGCATAAGTCTTAATGTACAAATTGACGAATAAAGGGGAAAAAACGAACCAGCTAAAGTTTAAATTTCGAATTGTGGAGTTTAATTGTATTAATATATGTAAATGGTTTGCATGCTTAGTTAGATGTAAACACTAGCGTTAGTGAGCCACGAAATGAGACAAGACATCGAAATCATGATATGCTTTGTGCTTGCAACTTTTATTATACAGACACAGGCACAAACACAACGACAATTTAGGGATAAAATTAGCCGAGACAGTAGATGGCATCATTAACTTTACTGAACAAATCTCTAGTGTCGAATTCCTACAAAAAAGTGTCTCTAATTCAAATTGATGAAAACGAATATTTCCAACTGCAAATACTACAATAATTAAACATGTTGATGGTCATGAATGTTGAAAAAACTTGTCATATCTAACTATTTTATAGTGTCAAAAGTGTCATTACAACATTTGTTCACTGGTCTGTTTTAATTAGTGGTTTATAACTGTGCAAAATACAAAACAACAGTCATATGGTGAGATGACAACAAACTTTGTATATTTCTCGATACGAAATGGAATAAAACGTAATAATGTTGAGATATTCTCCACAGTTCTGCGGGTGACACTTTTGCGAAAGTTCACCACCGGAAACGGAAGGAGTTGTGGATAAAGCAAGGGAGGAGGAGAGTTGTTTCAACTAGATGATGGAGAAAAAGTGAATGATGTGTAGAGAATCTTCACAACGGAAACTATCGATTCTTTCATTTTTGTTGTTGTTTTGAAAAAGTTCGAGAAATGTCAAAGTCAATGTCTTCGATATTCACCAATCATCTAGCCACAAAGTTTCATCAATAATTCTCAATTATATCATCGTATATTTGAAAAATGATACATCCTTTTGTTACCAAATCAAAAAGAAAAAAGAAAATATTCCATTAATAACGTTTGAGAACATATTGACATTCTGAACAAAGAAACAGAATGAAGAGATTTTTTTTTTAAATGAGTTTTATGTTTTGCAAATAAAGCTCTTTCCGCTCGATTTTGTGATATATCCGTGCAATTTTCCCCTCATTCATCACTTTTGAAAAGTAATGTAAAGGGTGAAGGGTGGAGGGACAGTGGAGAAGATTTTCAAACTTTGTACCGTCCTTTATTTCCTGTTGTCTGTTTGCATATGTATAGTAAAACAAATAAAAAAATATATATTAAAGGGAGAAAAGGATCATTTCATAAAATCGTTTCATTATACAATTTCAGTATCATATACGAATATTTGATAGTCAAACATTTTGCGTTCATTCATTTATTTCAATAAAAAGAATAAAAAGAAATGGGCGAATGGAAAATCAAAAGAAAATGAAAACAAACAACGACTAATTAAAAATTGTATGTAAAGAAAGCCTGTAGCTATTTTAACAAATTAATTAGAATTGGAGTAAGAGGCGGGCAAATTGATCTTTTATAACTGTATTATGATTTAGTTCATATGTAATAAAGGGATGGAAAAACAGAATGAATAACTACTTTTTTATTATTGTTGAAAAAAATGGAAACTTGTTTGTTTTCAAAAAAAAGTTCAATAATACGAAATGTAGAAAGATTAGAGCGTTAGAGCATAGACAAGATTAGAGTCTTTATCAAAGAATTTTATCGAATATTTGTTGTTCTAATTGTAAGAAACTGGAAGAATAGAAAAGTTAAGAGCAATAATCAAAAATTTGTATAAATAGTTATCGTTACCTAATTATTAATTCAACAAATTATTTTTGAAAGTTTAAAGTGTTTATTTTAATTTGAAACTAATGCATTTCGAGGGGTAGCTAATTTATTTTTTATATTCCATTATAGGTGTACGATTGTCGGTTTGCAGTTTTGACAATTGAAGCATGTTACAACTAATTTATTGAACTGAAGCGGAATATTTAAAAATTGTGTGTAGTGTAAGTGTTGTGCTAGTGTTAGTGTCTTTTCTGGACCAACTAGGGCAGCCTTAGGGATCATCAAATTGGTAATTGTAGTCATTTAAACTAGTTTTTCCAAAATTTTTAATATTCTCTTCTCTAATTATAGAAGCTGATACCACCGACTAAAGCGGTAAGTACGTTTTTATTTATGTATTGATAAGGTTTAGTGATTAACTTTTTATTTTGTTAGAGGTTTTAATTTTAAACTAGAATACATTCGATGCTTTTTTAGATATAGGTTCTTTTACTTAAAAAAAATCCTAGTAACACGTCGGCATTGAAACGATTTAGATAAAAGCAATTGCTCTCTATAAAGGTGTTTTATGTTTACTTAGTTGATGAATGTCGGATAGATTAAAATACTGAATGTATCTTTTCAAATTCTAAAGAGCAAGTAATCATGCGACTTGTATACATATATGTACATGTATAAAACAATAGAGCCCTCTTCGTACTGAAGGATTCTTCTCGTCTTTCGTTTCAAAAACACTCAAAGAACCCGATTAAATTGTTTGGAAAATAATTTATGTCACATTAAAATTAATAAGATTTATCTTTTATCGTAATATAATATTGGAAGGTGAAGAAACGTTGATTGTCTATTTATTTATTTTTTTCAATTAACTTATTTCGTTTATTGTTTCCAGTTCATATAAGTGGCAGGCGTCATTTTCCCTTTTCTGTTTAGGGTCTTATTAGGGAACGTTCTTTTCTGTTAGGACAACATAATTATATTCATGCGTCCTGGGATCTCCGATAACAAACTTATTTTCTGGCACGCATTTAGAAAGACTCCAATTTCGTAGAAAATTACATTTCTAATTTAAACAATATTCCAACATATACATACACGCATATATATTCAATCAATATTATTATTTTTATTAAATTCTGATAATTTTTGTATTATTAGTAGGTATATTATACGTTCTTTTCTCTATTTTTATATTGTTGTATAGTTGTCACAAATTTCTATTTGAATAAAGCTTAAAAACTTCAAAGAATCAACATTACGTTCATTACAGTACCGAAGCCGGAAGTAATGAATATAATTGCTAGCGGTAAAAGTAACACACAAAGTAAAGTTATAGGGGGAGACTATTGTTACGACTTGTCTAAATCTATACGGAGACCGTAAAACTGTATTACCATGCTTTTTCTGTTTAATTACAGAGACCTTATTAGAAACTTGAAGAAAAATTATAGCCTGTCTATTTAGACTTGATCGGCACAGAATTGTGCGCATGCCTCAATTTTTAATTAATTTATTATTTCAATAAGTCAATAGAAATAAACTAGGCGAACTCTATGATTTGTTCTCCTTTATTGTTTATACATAGAATATATTTATTGTTGGAGCTTAACTAGGAAAAGTTCCACGTAATATTCTGATGTTTTGAACTAATTGGTGCACAAAATTCAAATCACCCCTATCATTTTAATGTTTATTTAATCGCAGCGGTCGATTTGTAGATATATGTTCCTTTACAGTCTCTTTAATAATTTTGTAAATCTATTTGTTTCATTTAATGAGAATTAAATCTTGATTTGTTGTTTCGTATTTTGTTAGAAAATCCTTGTGTCGATTTTCCAAATAACTACACAGATAAACTGGTAATTAATCTAACCAAATAAGAGAAAAGTATTAATTAATGGAGGAAGGAAAATTTCAATTGATTTCAGAAAATGTCGGATCGGTCAAATTTATTTACATTGAGTAGATTAAATGTAAATTTGATCAAGTTATATTGGATAGGATTAAAGGATTAATTTCGAATAAATTCTATTTAGAAAATTCAACTTTAATGTTTATGTCATTTATAGAAAGTGGTATAGAAAAGCAAACAATAGGATCAATTTAAGGGAAACTTGAATAATTATCAATAATTGTAATTTTTTTTGTAATGTTGGGTAAAACTGGATGTTCGTGCATTCTACAATACACAATAATGATTTTTTGAAATGAAATCATTTATAATGACGTGATTGTAAAACGAAATGTTAATTTATACTGAAGAAGAGATAGCAAACTTTGTAACTTTTGATGCAGTCACGCAAACTATATGTGTCAATCAAGATGCAATTAGTCATTGCAGTCAAACTTTTACCACTTTATTTCTCGACCAAAATTACAATTATAATGTTAACTTGTTTCTACAATTTGAAAGTTGTAACGATTTTGGTAACGAAAGTTATTTGATGTTGGTTGGTTGGTTGGTTGGTTTAATTAAACTGTCGTTTCTTGTTCGACAACGTCTTCAATGTGCTAACTCTCTACCAAAATGTTAAAATCGAATCAATGAAAACAAGAACATAAATCTTTTTCTTTTTTATATCTTTCGTTTGGATTTCTAAAATTCAACCCTAATAGAGTCAGTTAGGTAATGTGCCAGACAAGCAAGAATTGAAGTTTGCACGCATTTTGACCACAAAGTCCATGTATATTCTACTTTTAACTACCTACCCATTTTATGTTGTTACTATAAATCCAATTTATGGCACATCAAAGACTACCTGTCATTTGTAAGTACTACCACGCAAACTAAAAGAAACTTTATAGAAACTAAACAATATTTTGAAGAATTCATACAAATTTAAAAATGTATCAGTAAATTGAGATTTTTTCGTGAAATTTTTGTTATCATGAAAACTATTGTCTGGCTGTCAAAGTGGGGATTTTTAAACTTTTAACAAAAACATAGCTGTTATCAATTTATAGTTGTCACGTTTGTTTGTCGTAAAAGAAAATAGTAAAGTTACGACAAAGACTGCCGTCTTTATGCAAAATAAATTCAAATCGTCTACATTGTATACAGACTGTCTCATTTTAATGGAACTCTTTAGTTTTTCATTTTTCCACTTACGTATATGTTTAATTTATTGTCTGTTTGAAATGGGTTCTATGCATTTTTTTAAGCACTCGTTTACTATGAAGCTTATTCCCCCCTTCTGTCATTGTGTATAAAGCAATGGTAAAACGGACCTCTGCTCCCAGTTTTTGGAA
Organism: Mylabris variabilis; assembly: GCA_037464815.1. Lineage (NCBI taxonomy): Eukaryota > Metazoa > Arthropoda > Insecta > Coleoptera > Meloidae > Mylabris > Mylabris variabilis. The sequence goes on from JAZBGW010000855.1 coordinate 9,289, forward strand.
TTTTGTTTTCATTTCGGTTTCGCATATTTTTAACGGAGGTATAGTGGCTCCATCAAGTAATGTTGCCTGCTAACAACTATTTGATGGGGCCGTCCTAATTTGTACCAAAAAAGGAGCAGACTATCTAATAAATGTAAATCGAATCTAAATTTAATTAAAAAAATACCTGTACTGTAATTGGTTTCGTTTTTGTTGCAATAAACCTGTTAATTTAATTCTCTATACATTTTTAGTTCCGTTTTTGTTCTGCTTTCGTCCGTTTAAAACGAAAATTTCTTATGACAACTCTCATTATTTGTCGAGCGATTCGAAAAATATTTCAAGGATTTGTAGGATGGTACCTGGAGATCATTTTAGCAGAATTAGAACTTAGTAGCTCATTTGGAAGTTGGTCAAAAAACGAACAAGGCTGCGATTTTAAAAACGAGCTAAGCGCTCAAAACGACTAATTGTAAGAATGACTCGAAGACCCTCCCAATATTGACTTTTTTCGTTTTTCTCCATTTCATTCTAGATAAAATGCCCAGTTGTTCTAGAGTAAAATGGAGAAAAATGAAAAGAATCAATGTTGGGAGGGTCCTTGAGTCATTCTAAACCGTTCTGCGTGTTTAGTTTGTTTTTGAAAATCGCAACATCCTCAGAAACCAGCGTTTTTTGGTCAACTTCCAAATGAGCTACGAGGTTATAATTTTGATAAAATGTTTTCAAGGGATTCTTCTATAAATCCTTGAAATATTTTTCGATTTGCTCGCCAAATAATGGGAGTTGCCTCACGCCATATTTTAAATAAATCAAGTACAAGTACCAGAATAAAAAAAAATTAGGTTAACGAAATTAAATTTGGTTTTGAATTTTTTGATATTTTATCTATAAATATTTTATGTAGTTGTTTACATCTAGATATTACAAACATTTTTACATTTGGATAAAAAGAGAATAGTATAGAATAAAATTTGAAAATGTGTACACTTTATCAAATGTTGTAAACACATTTATCATTCATTGTTAATGTACGACTTGTAAGAGAACAAATGGATTGAAGCAGAACAAAAATAATAATAATAAAAAACACATTGACTATCCAACGCCCCCATATACGTAACAATAATTGAAATAAATTCAAAAACAATAAATGAAACAATTAATTACCGAATATTTGTAGAATAATTGATAAAAAACGTATTCAAGTCCTAATTGACGAATTATTATAATCAAACAATTCTATTACTCTAATCAACATTAATAATAAATTAGGATTGCTTATCTTGCATCTTCTTTTTCTTCATAACGTACGTTTTAATATAGAAATTGCTAAACAATGTAATGAGAATTATACCGTTGGGTAATAATAAATAAGAGGCCATTTTCGGATATTCACAATCAGGATTGAGCAAAGCACTTGCATATATGAAAGTAATAGTAAAATGTTGTACCTATAAAACAAATTATTAAATAGAAAGTTTAATTTTTCTGTTTCAATTAAAAATTATTCAAATACCATTTGTAATTGTGTGATGTACTTTTTCCACCATGCATTTTCTTTAAATGTTGAATCATATGATGTTAAGAAATAATAAAAATACATAACAGCATGTACAAATGAATTAATTGTACCAAGGTGTATACCTAAACCACCTAAAAACCATGCACAACCAACATAACTTGTTAAAATCATACCAGCATGATGATAGACGTGTAGAAATGATAATTGTTGGTGTTTTTTACGTAGAATAAAAAATATCTAAAATTAAATTTATTCTTTCCAAAAATAACAAATTTATAATATTTGATAATTACCGTGTCGAGTAAATCGAAGATCTTTATCAAATAGTAATAATAGAAATATCGTACTATTTTCGAATCACTACCAATTGAATTATCGATTGGTTCACAAGTAAAACCTATATTTTTCGAAACACTAAAAGCCTAATTAGAGAAAATGTTAATTAATTAATAATAATTATAAATTTTAGCGGTATTACATTAATAAAAAACCATGAATTTATAAAGATTTGTAAACAATTATAAAACATTATTATTTTTCTTAATTGGAAAGGTTCTCGATTTTTCATCAATTTCGGTCCAATTCCCCATACAAATATTAAAAATACTGTAAATATAATAAATGGAGCACTCGTATATTTCACTAAAATATGGTGTTGTAGTCGTGGATCTATTAATTGATACAATTAATTCTTAATTATAATTATTTAATTGAAATGTTTACCTTTAGCTTCATTGATTGAACGAAAGAATTCTACTATAGTCGTCGCCATATCGGTTCTTGAACTAAACTGATTGAAACTCAGCAAATGAAATCTATACAATAGAGTCGAAAATATTGAAAGAAATTTAAATAATGCCAAGGTGGCGTCACTATTTTCTATTTGTCCAATTTTCAAACAATTTATTACTAATTATGCAATTAAGAGGGGAATTTATCATTTTTGAAAAATTCATAATTCATCAAACATTTAAAATAAATGCAATTTTGTTTATTAAATTATTAATTTCTTGTTGTCCCATTAAAATTTACAATTATGCCAATAAGTCTTTGTTATTTGTTAAAAATTTACAAACAACGAAGCAGTTTATAATGTTTCTTGTTTATTGGCTTCTTTATGAGTTTTACTTTTTTTCACACTTGAAACTCGTTATTTTCTTGCTTTAGATTTACATTTTTTTTCACCTCTTATAGTCGTTGACATTTATTTCAAAAGAGAAGATTAATAGTAATTTGAAAGCTTGAAAGTCAGTATTTTTAAATAGAAACAAGCTTGACAATTTTATCAAAGTAGCTTTTAAATATTTAAAAGTACTTTGGAAATGTAAAATTGTCTTTATATTTAAAACTAGAAAATGCACAAAATGCGCACACTCTAGAACTTTTAATCAATCAAAGGCAGGTAGACTTTCGAAGGGATCTATTGATCTTAAGAACAATTATAAATGAGCAAAAAGGAAGCAACTTTATTGTTGTATTTCAAAAGTTCTAAAACTAGGGTAGAATTCGTTGTAAATTTTGAATGATTAGAACGTTAACTCTTACAGTTTTACATTTGCCTTTATAAGGTGTGTTTTTTTGATTTAATAACAAAGTGCTTTTCATTTTAATGTATTAAAAAGTATTCTCAGAGCCTCTTTTGTGTGGTTAATTTAATAGTCTGCTTTTATATCTTTGCTCTTTGTGTTGTTTTTGTTTTTTTGGGATACTTTGCAGTGAGCTCTCAAATATTTTTTGCAATTCAATAAAGGGTCAAGACCTATTAATTTGACAATAACTATATGGAATCACTATGTATGTCAATATCCCTAGAAATTTACATAATTAATTTATTCATTTTATATTCATTAAAAGTTTGATTTAAAATTTTAATTAATCCAAACACAATACGGTATATCATCTAGTTGCATAATGTTAGCCTAAAAGTTTTGTTTCATTTTCGTCAATAAATTAAGTGATTTTTAAACACCAACAACAACACAATCTGGTAGATGATTTATGGCAGCTTTATTTCAAAGTTTATCAAAGTATCATCCAGTGATTTTGAACAGAATTTAAGATACTAAAGAAACTTGTAGCTTGTTTATAGTAAAACTTTTATTGCTCCTTTATTTTTCAAAAGACTATCCCAATTTTTCTATACTTTGATCGAAATTAATAATTAATTAATTATGTATTGTTTCCTAATGAATAGGTAATGAATGTGATTTTTTTTTAAATAGTTTTTTTTAAAGTTATTGATCTCTTTGTTTGTGTATTTTATCGTCATGCTTTAAGGCTTATTATCTAAAGTTAAATAAAACATTAATTAGGCAATTTCTCGAGTTTATTTGAATAAATTTCTGTCATCATAAGTACAATTTTGTAGAATGTCATTTCCATTAAATTAGACGACCATTCGCATTCATAACACAAACTTATTAGACGACTACTAGTGGCGATAACCCACGTTTCAATAGACTTTGGGGTCATTATTAACGATCCTGTCGTTAACTTTCCAACATCAACTTTGCAAACTTTTAACGCCCTATTGATTACAACATCTGTTACGTTGCTTGTAGAAATACACTGAACTTTCACGCCTTCAAGGTAGTTTTGCAGTTGATAGAATCACAAATGTGATTATATACAATTTATATAATTTATCAATTATATGTACATACATATAGGATAGGTCCTTTATACAGTAAAATATGGGATGGGGGATAATTGTTGAATTTGTATCAGTATAAAAGTTTTACCTTCATGAATGCATAATTCAGAAGGTGACTAGGAACGATTGGTTGTGTAGGGGCTTAAACGTCGCGACGACACGTGACCGACCTGCCTGATTGCTCGTTTTAAACGTTGATGGTTTCAGGAGGCACCTAACGTTATTTTTTCCAAGTGTAGCATTTTTTTATACAAACACTGTTACTTTTTCTTGAATAATTCTCAAACTAGCAAATGTAATTTTTCAACGTCCAACATCTCAACGTGACAGATAAGGTGGTAGCGCCACATTAGCTCCGGATGTCGGACTATTTGAAAAGATGTAATTGATTGGAACACACATATATACGTTTATAGATATATACATATACACACACACATACCACCACTGGACCAATCTAGAAAGGTCATAGTTGATTTCGTCCAGATATTGATTTTTACTATCAAAGACGACATTCAAAAGAGATTTGAATAGATGTGGAATTGGTCAAGGGTGAAGGGCGGGTAGGTTTCTTAATCTCATTCCTATTGGCTGAAAATGTGTTCAATTACCATTTAAACGATCATCTATTTCAATTTTACAATTTGTTCCCTAACAAGCTTGATTAATCCTCATCGTAGTATGAATAACTTATACTTATCTTTAGAAAATCCATCAACTCTAATAACTTGAACAAAAATTAATCACACCATCAACCGGTTGAAGGGAATCCATTATCTTTATACAATATACTCAAAACTGCATGGACTAAGACAAATATCTGGATGGTGGTGGTAGTAGAAGTAGTAGTAGTAGAAGATGAAGAAGAAGTAGTAACTAAATGGAAGCAAAATTAATAAATGGGAGTTTTGTTAATTTTCAGGAAAATTCCAGAGACACCACCCCCGTCCCTTGATAAACGTCCGTTTTGATGACAGTTTAAATTTATTAGGATGCGCCTGCACGTAGAAAATTGCGTCTCTTAATTAGTGCTAGAGAAAAAATTGTACGTACGTATCTAACTGTAATGGGATTTCGAAATTTTTTACATTTGAAACTTATGTTTCCCTTTCAATATGTTTGTGAAGAGGGGTAGTGGAAACTTGCGTCAAAGACTCTACAATACATTTCAATTAAACTTTGATGTTTTTCGACTGTAGAATTTTTCAAATGTTTACATAACTGTTTACCTTTACGTTATTACTTTTTGTTTTTGCTATTTTTGATTATTGTCTAACGAAATTGTCAATTCCGTATGCGAAATGCTAAAACAAAAGGTTTGTAATTCCTTTGAGAAACTGAGAAACATAAAACACACATTTTCTTACCACTTACGTACACCTATTCTAT
>JAZBGW010000856.1:0-13979 GCA_037464815.1 Mylabris variabilis
TCTACGAGTTATTCTTAGTCGGTTTTTGCGTGTAGTTCGTTATTGGAAATTGCAATATTGTCGGAAAAAAGCGTTTTGACCAACTTTCTAATGAGCTAAGAGGTCCTCTGCAAATCCTTGAAATATTTTTGAAATTGAAGTTCTTTCAAATATACAAGTCTCGCTAGCCTTTATCAATCATGTCTTCCACTATCTATCCAACTATTGATAATGCGCTTTTAAATTAAAAAAAAATGATAGACTTTATAAATAGAGAACGGCGTATCACCGTTCTTCAAGGACCATTACATAATTTCTCTTTGATCAAAATGCAACAGATTATTGTTAAATTAATTTGATTCGTTGCATAAATACGACGGCTTTTAACTATAATGAATTGTACATGTTAGTTTTTACACCCATAATAGTACGAATTCACGAAATTCTCTTTAATTTTCATTTGATGTTTGCCTGTAAAAAAAAAGTCAAAGATCAAAGAGTCTCTGTGGAGGTTATTTGAAATGCGTCAGTTGAAATGTTTGTAATTTTTACTGTGGTGACTTTATCAAACATAACTCTTTACAATTCCATTGGGTTTTTAATATACAAATGTGCATATTCTTTGATTAGTAACAACAAACAATTAATGACACTTGTTGAACACAAGGGTCTTAATTACTGAACTTCACAATAAAAAGAAACTATAGAGGAATTGGTATTTTTCATACTCTATACCTATATGTAGTTATTTTAATGTTACAGTTTCCCTGACAGTGTAGAATATATCAAGCTCTTTTTTACACGGTCTTTTTTACACGGTTTTGAAATAACACGGTTCACCAACATACTTTTTCCACACGAATTTTTTCAATTCTAATTTTGCAGGTGTAATCAGAAGTCGGTCGGTTTATGGTTTGGTCTACATCATGGTTTGGTTTTACTTTGCATTTTTGGAATTTTATTATCACTTTCTTCTTTATCTCGTTATACCTAACTTTTAACACAGCATTTCGTTATGTAATACAATATTTTGCGTTAAAGTGTGTAGTTCTTAGGATACAATAGCTAATTTTTAATAATTCTTATCCCTACTTTCAATTTCAATTTTTATGTGTTGTGTTCTTATTGACTAATTTTGACTTTTGGTATTGTAACAAAAATGATTTTTTTTGTTTTATAAATATGTAATATTCATTTATTACTTTTTTGCACGGTTTTTGGGGAAAACATTTAGTTTTTTCATCTTACACGATGTTTTAAAGTTGTGGAACATATCCTTAAATTTGCCATAGGTATGTCGCATCTATGTTTTTACACGATTTTTTTGCACGGTTTTCTAATGAACGTATCTACCGTGTAAAAAAGTGTTGGGTGTACCTGTTGTCGTTCCTAATTAATTAATTTTCGATTAGACTTTGCGAATAAACTGGTGTCCTATCAGCACGACCTTTAATCAAACTCCAATATCGATATAGACCATTTGGATAGAAACAGAGTGATTAATAATTTTTATTCCAACAATTCTTTAATTTTATCAATTTATCCTCTTTTTACATCTTAAATATTTATTCTATACTTAAATACTTTACTTTTGCGAAAAATAATAAAGTTCTAATGTAATACCAACTCAAAGTCAATTGAGTATTGACTTTGAGTTGGTATTACATTAGAATTAAAATAAACCCATATTTGAGAATGGATTTTTGGTTTTCTAAAATAATAAAGGCTTAATTCTTTATTATGTTAAAATTCCATACGCGGTGAAATGGAAAGGTCGAAAGTGGTCAACTCTGGATTCGGTGCCCAAAAAAAATGCCAATTTTTAGTCATCGCTTGTTTTCTAGGGTATTATTGAAGATCCTTAGCCAGCGTTGAATTTGGCATTTCACGGTGGATTCGACAATTTTTCCAATTTAAAAAATTTTGAGGAAATTCTTAGAGAATGTCAAAAATTTTGCTCCTTAATTTTTTGTACAATTTTAAAGATAAAAAATCGTACGATATCTTGTTTGAAAAGTTATCCATGAGGAAATGTGGGGCTTGTAAAAATGGGAAATGAAAACGTTAGAACATTTTCATTATTTTTTTCATGAATTAATTAATTTAACAATAATCTGTTGCATTTTGTTCAAAGAGAAATTATGTAATGGTCCTTGAAGAACGATAATACGCCGTTGTCTATTTATAAAGCCTATCATTTTTTTTTTATTATACAAAAGCGTATTATCAATAGTTGCTGTTTACAAGAGCAATAAAGTCAGGGTTGGATATTTTTTAGTCTCATTATCACCAGTAGTTAAGTTCAAAATCAGTTGATATTAATTGTATAGATAGTGGAGAAGTGACTGATAAAAATGGTATATTTTGAAACAACTAACTAACCCCAGTGCGAAAAATTTCTAAAATCACCTTCTTCTATAATTTATAGAAATTATTTTTGTTTATGGTACTGTTTGGAGTTGCCTTCATTTCAAATTCGTATGTTTGCTGTTCTGATAATTGTTGTAATACTTGCCGTACACGTTGTAGAACCTGTGATTGTTCTAATATTTGTCGATGGACTTGCTGTGTAATTGATTGTGAAACAACGACTACAAAACGTCCGACAACACCTACAACGATTGCACCGGATCCACCGGCAAGACCAACAACTCCTGGGCCGACAATTAGGGTACCGCCGACAATTAGGATACCACCGACCGTTACAACAGAAACAACACCAAGTAGTAATTCGGCAACTTCAAATATTTCCATAACCAATGTTATAAATACAATAAATCATGTGAACGTGACGATAAATGTACACTTGAATAACGTTAACTCTATTCATGTTACGGGAAATGCAGTAGAAACAGGTCGGAATACTACTAATGAAACGGTTATCGTAAAAATTGTAGAAAAACCTGTACCGGTACCAGTGAAAGTACCAGTGAGAGTACCAGTACCAGTGAGAGTACCAGTACCGGTACCTGTTAACGTACAGCCATCCTGTTGTATAGTTTTTACACGTTGTGTAATATCAACGTGTGTACCGTATCAGCTCACTTGTGGACCTCATTGTAGATGAAATCTTTAAATAAATTAAAATTTCACTCATTTTACCCAGTTTTAAACAATTTTGTAATAAATATTGTTGGTAGATGGGAAAAGAATTATTTCTGTTGAAATTGATTAATTAAATCAAGCCTACCTTCGTATTGTTAGTTCCAGCAACAGTATCGATGTGTTATAAGCCAACTGCGTACAACCCTTGTAGAAGTCAATTTTTATTAATTGATTGATCGTTCTGCGTCGATTTATCCCCGACTATTCTTGATTGAATTAGGTTGAACAAAACCTGATTTTCCATTATATAAAACAGTTGTCGAGTCCTATACACTACCTTACCGTTATTCTATTCCGTATTATTCGTTACAATGAAATCTTTTTGCATACATAGAACATGCAGAAGAGGCAGTTACAGGATGTACACGAAACAGCCACAAGTGGCTATTGAGAGCTGCAAGCAGTGCAGCAGGAACATTGAGGGGCGAGAAACAAAGTTTCATCAAAGTGGATGGATTTATAAGGGCGAGCACCTGCTGAGAAGTTGAAACTGCATACTTTAACATAACGAATACTGCTACTCTTAAGGAGAGGACAGACGACAGTGTAAAATTGATACCAATATACGGTTTTTTTCCTCTCTCGTTTATTCGAGGTAAAATAATGGAATAATAATCAAAATTTTAAATGTAGCGAAATATTCGTGTGTATGAATGTTTGAAAAACGTGTGGGTATATGCCAGACATCTGTTACAGAACGAGTATATGCGGCAGATGGCAAATTAAATAACTGAAAAGCTTTTGGAAATTCGTTGGACTGTGGTAGTCTTGTTTCTTTATGATTTCACATGTTATTATCGCATTTAGCGAAATCATTATTACACCAATCTAAATTTTCTATACTATTTATTATGAAAATATAATACAAAACTTACTATGTAGTTATACAATAATAATAATCATAAATACAATAATGATAATACAAAATAATAATAATCATAAATAATGTGGTCATGTACTGGACTGCAAGTGTACAGGTTTCTGCAAGCTTTGCGCTTTCGCCAAAATAACAAATTATAATGCCAAATATACTGGCAGATAATTTGTTATTTTAGTAGATTTCTAGACTTATTCTTTTTACAGAGATAAAACTTTGGCTTTGCTGCTGCTTTTTTTACCTGGAGTTTCCCCTATAAATATTTTGAATTATTATAAACTCCTCGATTAATTCTTATAGATTTATAGGTAAATGATTTTTTTTTCGTTTTCCTCTTTTTTCGCCTAAACATCTACCAAATACTAAATGAATAATACAGTATATGGTATTGCTTTGATTATATTTGCTTATTAATTTATTTAATTTAAGTTAATTTTTGGATAATATAACATTGTATATAACTATTGCTGACGCTATATTGCTATAATATTTATGTATAGATAGGCAGGCAGCTAAACTAACCGGAGGTGGCGTCCAATCCCTATAAAAATTGACGTTTTCGCTCAGATATTGACTTGTTAAATTATTTTCATTGAAATCTGTAAAAGAAATATTGACAATGGTGGTATAATTGACCGAATTCCATCGAAAAATGATTGCCACCTCCGGTGGCACGCCCCCGTTCAATCGGTGGCGCTCCACTGTCGTTGTTTTCTAGTCTATTTATTTATTTTATTTAATTTATTACTTAATTTTATTCGTTATCTATAAATATTGCTATGGTTCCAGAGGCGAGTCCGCCTTCGACCCGACTACTGTGCTTATTGCTTTTGAATACCCGGCTTCCGGGGGCTGATCGTGAGCTCCAGCAGAGACCTCACAACTCTTCCGCCCCATTGGCCGAACTTATTGCTTGATTTCAATTTTTATTGTTGTTATAATTCGGCGCCGTACCCTTTCTCGCAATAGTTTCGTTGTTTAGTTTATACATTTTATTTTATTAATATTACGTGTTACGGCGCTATATTGTTGAGGTTATTGCGGATTCACGTCCCTCCCCCGAACGTATCGCCAGAAAATCTTTAATAATAAACTATATTTTAATGTAAATATAATATAGTTGTATATATATCAAATAAACGAATTCTATATTTCTAAAATTGATCTCACACACTACAGTGCTCTTCTAAATTTATGCTGTTTAATTGGACTTTATTATATAAAGCTGTTTGTGCACCCTCTTTAGATATTAACAATTAAGACAAGATCTCGTTGTTAATTTCGTTGATAAGCGACTGAAAGACAACAACCATCAATATTCTATTTATTTCGCCTTCTCTTATTGTTTATTCTTATTTTGGAAATGATCAATAAATGAAATAAAATAGAACGTGATGGGAATTTTTCACTAATAACAAACGTAAAAACGAACGTGTGCCGCTGTCACGTAATTTCGTTGTATTGTGTTTTAATACCTTAAGGCATCAAACCACTCTATTTATCTGTCTCTGTGTTAACATCTAATACAGGTGGGGGCGCATTATTTTCTATTATTAGTATTTATTTGCTTCTTATCGTTGGCCCGATTATTATTACTTTCATTTTTAATATGGCTAAATATGACTAGATGCACACTCGCCTGGTTGGTTCAGCGCTCTCGGGCCTAATAACCAATTGCACTGACCCACACAAATAGATAACAATCACGGGACAACACTATATAATATTACTATATAAAATATATAAAGGTAGTGTACACAATAGATACCGTCAAATAGCGTTTAATTGTTGGCCACAAGAGAATATACAGCATCTCTCTACAATATTGCGCTAGTATTATTCATGTATGGTCGATAAATTAACGCCGTTTGTCAGCATTGTGGTGCTACCTTAAAAACTTTTCGTAATAATGCCCGATTAGATGAGTTTCATTTTATAAATTGGTGTTATTTTATTTAAAAACTTATTATTTCGTTGAAACTCCATAAATCAGACATTTCTAGGATCGTATATTTACGACTACAAGACGATAAGTCGTCAATAAATATATATATAGTAATATGAATGTATATGTATAATAATAATATTAACATTAATAAAAGTATATGCTTGCAAAAATACTGCAATACTATGCATGGTTGATTTCAATAATTTCTCTAATTTCAATTATAATACAATTTATATTGTATGAAACTAAAGTTGTGTATAGAGTCCGCGCAAATTTATATTAATAAATACAATATACTTAGTTTTTTGAATGATGCCAAACATAAATAGAGTATGTAATTGACTATAAATGGGACTAGTTATTCCTGGATTAAAACGGGACCGGGACTAGAGGCTGTTGCGACTAGAATACACGACCCTCTCTATTTCCGTGTGTATATGTGTTGAACGAGGGCCGTCTTTTATTCTTATTATTATTAATCTCACTTAATTCCATTCTTAATCTAAATATGTATAATAATAATACTAAATGTATTTGCATAACTTCGTTGTTTGCGAAACTTTGCTTTTGTTCATTATAAGTAAGAACATTTGGAATGTCGCGATTTTAATTAACTAAATTACTTCTTATTATAGAGGTGCCGATAATATCTTGTTCAGTGGCTGCCTATTTACATCCCGTGTGGTGTTCGAAAAAAGGTAATAAAGACCATCTTAAGATCTAATCCTAAATTATTGGACGTGTTGCGATGTGTATTTTATCTTAAGTTAAAAATTAGTATATGTTTAAGGTTATTTACATGGTTGATGAGGAGGGCTTTGAGAATATGGAGACAATAACGAACAAGATGTTGAAATAATCTGTAGAAGAAAATCTACAATTTCTATTAAAATCTACGTTTACTAAAACTAAATGGCAAAAGGAAAGACGGAATGACTAGAAGCTCAAACTAGTATTGAAACGAACTTTTCAATTTTCATCCAGCATAAACACGAATGGGCACTGAGACATCTCCGACAGTTCCCCGATTTGCAATCTCTTCAGCACAACTTGTTACTGCCCCACCGTTCCCACCGCCATTATTATTATTATTATTGCTATTATTATTATTATTTTCTTCTTTCAAACAAGCCGATTCCAAGTGTTTATTTAGATACGATTTCAATGCGAACGTCTTATGGCATCGTGGACATTCGAAATTCTTATCGGCCGAATGCGTTTGCATGTGCGCCCTTAGATTCGATCTATCAGCGAAAGCTTTACCACAATGGGCACAACCGTACGGTTTCTCACCTGTATGAGAGCGTAAATGGCCTTGTAATAGCCAAGGACGTGAAAATTGTTTACCGCACACACCACAACGGTGTGCTAATTTATGCGTTAAAACATGCATCGCCAATGCTGGCATACTAACATAAGCTTTACCGCATGTCATACATTTCTTTGCCGATTGTGAATCTAGGCTGCGATGTGTTTGTTTATGTCTTGATAAGTTGCTTGATGTGGCATATTGTTTTCCGCATTCGCTACACGTATATTTCGGTTTCTCATTCACTGTTGTCTTACTGACTAATCCTCCTGTTGTATCTTCTGTTGCGTAACGTTTCTTTGATCTACCATCACTGACAAAGAATGCCTCATATGTGTAGGCGATGGTTTTGCCTGATTTCACGGTAACTGCCTGCGACGGATTCAATTTGTCTTCGGTTTCTTTTGGATTGTTCTCAACATTCGTTGGTGGTAGATGTGTTGCAGATAAAGGTGGTGGCGGTGGTGGGGGAGGTGGTGGTGGTGGTGGAGGTGGTGGTGGTGGCGGTGGTGATAGGAAAACAGTTGTTGATGTACTTAAATCAAGAATTGCATGGGCAGCATGCAGATCTTCTTCAGCTGGTACCCGAATACTTGTAGGCTGTATTGGTGTCACTATTGGCTTATCATCCAAAGAATACGGCCGATAGATATCCTTTTTCTTTGGTGGTAAAGATAGAGTGGCACCGGTACTTGTTAATGTCATCGATAATGATTTTTTATTTGTACGTGGCGGTGTTGTGGCAAGTGGTGTCGGTGATGCTGATAATGATGATGATGTAGGTGTGCCATATTCGGTACGAAGATCTTGAGTTTCCACAACCGTCCTTAAGGTAGCATAAGATGGTTGAGTTTGGCCGGTAATAGAAGGTTCATTGCGCGGAATAAATGATGAAGTGGTATAGCTTGAAGGTGACAGTTCATGAAGGTAGCCTGAAAATAATTATAATTCTATATTATAATATAAACGTCGATATTTACTCGAATAATTACAATGTTTAATTTGATTTAGTATAATATTATTATTATACTCTTGTCGAATTGCCTAGTTTCAAAATAAACCACCCCCACCTCCCTGTAACCCTATTTATTTATTACTGTTGTCCCCCAATATAACCCCCAAGGGGCCCAGACTCGTGTTACAAGCAACATGCAACAGTTTTCCCACAAGCCCCCTTTATACTTGAACAGAGAGTCACCACACTGTTGGAATTTTCACCAATAAACAGAATCATTCTATATCGTAAAGGAGAGCGCTCCAACAACATTTTGTTCATTGTTTTATTTACATTAATTCCGGGTGATGTGCATTTTGTTGGACGTCTACCGGTCCATATAGAATGAAAATGTGAAGAGAACGAAGAGGTGGTGAAACATTTCGGTTGGGGACCATTTTAATTAAATTGGATACATCACAACAGCTGGCGACATTAGAGAATCGTGAATGCTGCTAGCATTAAAATGGTCCTATCACTACTCGAACTCGATAAAAAGGAAAGTTAATATTCACTCGTTCCCGTTTAAAATGTTCTCAACCACGTGCTTGTGAAGACAGCACAACTGTTCTCTTTTCTAACGCACACCGTGCGCCGTTTTTTCTTTATTGAATAAAAGATATATTAATTTCCTGAAGTCTACCTCGGAAATTCTTTTATTAGCCATACGTGTGTCATGTGACGACTGGAATTTTTATATTAGCTCTGAAATAGGACAGTTTTTCGTTTTTGTCATTTCTGATTTGAAAGTACACCGTTGCACAAATTATTTTGAAACAGCTGTACGTGTTTTGAATACTACTGAAATATTTGGATAAATTTCTTATCCTACTCCAACTTCAATCAATTTAGACTTGATGGAAATTTTAACTGTAGCAATAATGTTACATATCGCAGATGGGGGGAAATATGACATATTTTGACATATTTTCAGATATATACACACGTATTTATCAAGCTTTATGGCTGTAGAAATTTTCAAGGGAAGTAGCTAGCAATTCTAGTTGATCATAATTTACTGTGGTTTATAAATATTTAAGACAACAGCAAGGAATTTTTCAGCCAACGGTATATCCCGCTTATCTGAACATTGCATCGAGAAATATAAATTCTACTCAATCATTTATTTTTATGATTTATAATAGGAACTGTGTATCTACACAGTTTAATTATAACTCAATTCTAGTTGTAAAACATTGTTTGTTTTTAATGGTTTATGTGCAAAGTTTTACTTGGCGAAATATAATTTTCGTTAAAATCCAGATAGGTTAACTAATTCTAGACAGATTTATTTATTGAAAAGTAAGCATCAGGGTGTGTTAAAAACATTAATGTATAAGTTGATTAATTGCAACAAAATTAACTTTTATTTGTCTAAATTTTATTTGGAACAAATAGTATTTTATTTAAATGGCATCAATGTAAGTTTCTAACTGTTTTTCTCAGTGTAATAAAAATGAAAAATGATTTTGCCCGACCGTTTTTGTTTTATTTTTTTTTGGTTGAATTCAAAAGCTAGTCTTTTAAATTATTTGAAAATTAATGGGTAGAAACTTGAATGTCAAGCAAGCGCATTCAAATGTCTCATGCATAAAATTTATGTTATTTCTGGATTTGATCAATTCTCCTTTATTTTTATTTTTTTTTCTTTACCTACATTTATTTTTTCTATGTCTGCTTTTATATTAAACATAAAAATCCATACCGTTATAGATGAGCGTGGTTCCATTTGGCGATGTCGGCGGTGGACTGGGCGCCGTGGCGCCGGCAGTAGGACTCGACGGTCCCCAACATGACGGTGCATCCCCAACAACATCAATTTCTTCGTCTTCATCTTCTGGTGGATCAGGCCGTTCCGGCCATGGGTAAGCTTTCCACTTTTTGGCCATGAGACAGCGCGGCATGGCGCTATCGCGTGACTAAAAAACGGCAACAGTTTGATGGTAAATGCAAAGAATTATTGAAAATCATCCAAACTATAAGGACGGTATCGATGCAACCGTCCCCAATTCACACACACGACACATAACACATGTAAAATTATTACAATTGTTAATCAAAATATTTTTTCCTTTAATTTTAAATTGTGTTAGAATTAATGTGATTTTTTTTATGTTTGTTTTATTTATCTTCTTCGTAATGCAAAAGCTAGCGGAAGAACGAGAGATAAGAAACAAGACAGTATAGGATAGGACAGAAGATAGGCAGAGCACCGAAAGAGTGAACACAACAAACTAAACTAAACAGACCCCTCGTGGCTTTGGAGCGCACCCTAACCCTCCACCGCTTATATATAGAACGGTGGCGGCGACAGTGGTGGGAGCGAACGATTCTACCCTACCACCACCAACAGACAGTGCCGGATTTAACGTCACTGCAAAACTTTCCAAAACAATTTCCCCCAAAAATTTTGGGAATTTAATAAAAAATTTACAGACATTTAAAGAAGCAATCCACCTTAATCTGTCTATCATACAAAACACCAAATTTGCGTATTATCATGATTATTATGGATATATTCGGCGTCATTATGTTGATTCACAGCGATGTAACAAAATTTCGAAAAGTTCAATTGAATTAAAATCGACTCGTATTGAAATACAATTAATATATAAAAAAATCAGGATTAATGATCAGTCCTGCCCTGTACACCATCTCTTCATTCGCGCATCGATTGTGGCCGTGCACGGCGCTTCCGAAGGGGTAGTATAAGCCTCACCCTTCTGCTACTGTATACTTCAACACGTGGCAGGCTATTAGAACGCGTGCCAGAGTACCATTACTACCTAGCACAATTGAAGTGGGGTGCAGGCCTAGAGGGGCCACGTGCTCTACCTGGCCGCCGACCACCTGATAGCGTCACAGCTGGATCACCAACACTCTACGGACTCGACAAAGGAAGCTCGCTTCCCTCGTCTACAGTTACAGCTTCCGTTATATCCAACACATATACATATTATATATAGATGAATTTTTTCTTTAATACGTGTGTTAAGTTGGTTTATAAAAGGATATGTGGGTGAATTTCAATAGTTCAGTGGCCGTATTGATGACCGTATAAAGTTGATGAGAAACTGATCTCTCTAATGATAGCGATCTTTGATAAACTTCAAAAGATCGACGAAATTAGAAATTGAAATGTGTTTGATACTGATTTAAATAAATTACTTTACATCTTATTTTCAATAAAAATTAATGGAAATTTTCCATTTTGATCGTTGGAATATAATCCGAATCATTTTTATGTAAATCATAACGCACGGTATTGATAATGAACGTGTGGATTCACGAAAAGTTGCGGCCGTGTCCCGACGTCCGGCCGGCATAAATTACACTCACTTCTCGATTTTATTCAAATGAATCGATTCGGTACAACAACAATTTGGACGGATTCGGTCTCAATGAGGGAGCAAAAAAGAGTGTTTTTTTTTTGAGGAGCAATAAACTTGGTTCCCATCACTATTTTCAAATATTTCGTCAAGTTTTCTTTCAAACATCCCTTCAGACATTCATTTAATATTTATCATTCCAAACTAGAATCAATTTTTCTTCAATTTGTTGTTTATTTGTTGGAATCCATTCAAACACCATATCGCTCCTGTTTGCTGTTTGTTGAAGAAAGATTTATCTCTCATTTTTTATTGCTTCGCTTTTCCTTCTGTAAAAGCATAGAGATTCAGTAAATATCCCTCTCTATACTACCTATACAGCTTAATACAACTGATAGGAACTTGGTATCGATTAAGAGCGAACATTCTCTATGTATGCGTCGAATTCGTGATATTCTCATATAGACAACATAGACCCCGTCTAAAATCTCGCATGTTGTTGTTCAATAGCAGTGATAGCAATAATAACAACAACAATAATAGCAACACCAACTAGTTTGGTAGTGGAGAATGAAGGCGTCGCTGGGGCGCCAAGACGCGCAATCCCGTTTATATCCCCAGTTGAGCGTCACTCGCCGCAGATAACAGCTATCTGCAACCTCCCGGCCATGTCCTCGTTCGTGTACACATAGTATAGAAACTGAACCGATCGAAGGTATTCGATAAGCTTACCGACTACAGTGCCACTATTGCCCCTTTTAGCTTACTGACATCCTTCTGCATGATATCTGCAATATGAACCGGCTCTGCATACGAATCAACCGCAATATCAGAGTATTAATGAAAAGTGGATAGAATACGAACAACTAATAATAATTATGATAACAATACTAATTATCAACTGACAACTGGATTAGATAATGTTAAATTATTATCGAATACGAATTCCAATATAAATTGCTTTACAAGATGACTACAATAAAATATTAAATGATTTTTTTTCAAACAATGAAGCGATGTAGGTACATACAATTTTAATGATTATGTCCAAACACAAATTCAACTACCTTCCAGCATCTGATAACGTGTGGTGTACGTGAAATAATAATCACGTAACTTTCTCATTATCAGGCTATGTGGGAAAAATATGTAGAAATTGAGGAGGGGGTGGCTAATTATCTACGATGACCTAGATTACAAACAGGATTTTACTTATAAATATGCATTACGGAATACAAATCCATTATTAATAAATCATTAACCATCGACAAATGCCGGTATAACACCTTAATTTCTTCATATCACAAAAACAATTCAACAAGTCATGCTAAATTCTACCCTCTGGTACTGCTTTGAAACTGGGTACCTACAATATCCTCCCTTGATTCTCCGCTATTTTTTTCGTCGAACTATCCCCCAATATGAGTGTTTATTGTACAGATAGGTGGTTGGAGTTTTTGTACCCTGTTGCGCATCTGTTCCATAAATTTCTTCACCCTATACACACACACATATAGATGTATGTACGTTAATATAGAGCAGATCAGGTAAAATTGGTGGCTTTTTTTTATTGAAACAGTTCCAATTGTATTTAGAAGAACGACAAACTCTCCCTATTGTTAATATTATAGGGGTTGCGGCTGGACACGTGCCCCTACTTTTCCGGTTGTAGCGAAATTTTCTGTTGTCCCCTAATATTATTTGTGTTTGATATAAATTATTTTCAAACGATATAAAGTCAATGAATAATATCTATACAATGACAACAACAAAAAAAAATGATAATTTCATTCACGATACGATTATTCTATTGTTGTTCGATATAGGCTGGCAGGGCAAAAGTTTGGGACAGAGAGGGAGCGAGCGATTTTCAATAATTGATATTTGAATTGAATTTTCTATGTGTACGATTAAAATTTCAATATTTGTAACGATAGAAATAATAAAATATTGTAATTGAATAATTTTGACATAAAATGAAAATTGACTGTAATTAACTAAATATTTCATAGTTGTATGCGACATAATTAGCAATATTGATGAACAATCAAAACAATAACTAATATCATAATGAAATGTTTGTACAACTGTTATTATTTGCCGTAAATAATAAAATTTTATTAAAATTGAACGAAAACTGAAATATCGCATTGAACTTTTTAACGTATTAAATCACATTTATATTTGTTTTTGTTACGTGTTGTTTTTTTTTCCTTCAACTCCTCGTTATTGTTATATTGAAACTTTTATTATAAATTGATTCAATGATTACAACATTAAATGTAATTGAAGTCCCATTACAATTTTATTGATCAATTGTTATTTTATTTCACTAGGAAGTACACCAATGTATAGCTTATACAACATGGGCGCCAGAAATAGAAACATAGGAAAAACGTCGGCTCCGCCCATCTATACTACTTGCATATTAGATAGAA
>JAZBGW010000860.1:0-18196 GCA_037464815.1 Mylabris variabilis
TCTTAGAATCTCGCCCCCTATCTGGCCCATATCAGGAAATGCGCGATTTACGGGACACCCTGTATATATATATATATAACATTGCGAGTCGGAGTCAATGCCTGGAATTGATGTAATTGTAGTTTGCAATTATTTATATGGAGACGTCCCAATTACAATATTTCTTTGCTCTTAAGGGTATTGTCAAATGCTATACTAAAATCGTACAATTTCATAGAGTTCATAAGATAAATGTTGGGCCACATAACTTGAAAACGGTAAGAGGTATTGAGCTCGGCAATACCTCATTCGATCACAAATTTTATTCGTCATAAGAGGACGCTCGATTTTTGTTGGGAAATTTGTTAGATTTTCCAATAATCCGACTTTTATCCTAATAAAAACGTTGTATCAATTCGCGCCATATTACTTTTTGTATAGTGAAAATAATTCAGTTAGGTTTTCATGAATAAACAGAGGAAAGTCAATTGCAAGTCAACTAGGTAATCAAATTTCCATTTTCTTTTTCATTTTTGAAAATACTACATTTAAAGTAGCTTATTTGTTCGAAATTATAAACCTGAATAAGCAATAAGAAACGAGTATTGTGTTCAACATAGTCATCCACAGTGACAAGTCCACAATAGGGTAAACAAAATATAATCATACCCTAATCATGATTTTTGAATGGTCTACTACATTTGCAAGCACGACAACCGGATGTCTATCGTAAAATAGGTAAAAGAGGTGACGAAAACTGGTTTTGTATGCATAGAATTGACAATACCCTTAATAGCTTGAATTAACTATTACTAATTTAGTAATATCTCAAAAAAAGAAAGAATCTACCGAGCTGGGAGAAAAGATTGAAACCACACGGAATATATCTATCTCATTCTCGATCTCATACCTTGTCGTATACTAAAAAAAAATGCAATGCTGTCAATATAAAACAAATACATTCCCTAATGTTTATATCTTTTCCCTCAGCTGGGTATATTTATTATGGATATCTACATACTGGCGGTTGAGAAACACTGCTTTAGATGAAATAATTTTCTTTCAAGCTACACAGTACCCAATCGTGAGTTACTGAAAATTTAATAAACGATTAAAGGGCCGACTACATTGTTGGCGAGCCCTATAAAAAGCCAGCTAAAGCAAACCAATTTCGGTCTAATATTTCTCAAGTATTGTAAAAAATACTTTATGGCAACAAAAAGTGAAAAGAAAACTGGCTGTTCACTCGAAGAATTGATCCCAACATTTAATGTGACATTAATGTGGCTTTAACTCTTTAATAATAGCAACAATGTCCGTGATTTAAACGTACGCAATTTTTGCGTGTTGATAATCTAATTAAGAAAGCGAGGTTGTGGCCCAAGGTTGATACAATATTTAACTATTTACGAAATCACTACCTTCTCGATATATCTTCAAGATTCAATTTGTTTTTTAATCAATCCACATTTAAGAATCTCTAACTTGTCCGATAGTTGGATTCTGTGACTTTTTAGATTCGTTGCAAAACGTTTTTTTTTCTCTTGATTTTCCACTCGATTCAGCATTGATATTTCTTGTTTAAGAATACTGTTTTGTAAGTAGAGACGTCCAAAGGATACGAACAGAACAGGCTTTTTCTATCATGATGTGTTTCACATTTGGCCGTTGGCATTCTTTAATATTTCCCAACGAAAAGTAGCAATTTGCGTTTATGCCTTTGGGCGACACAACTTCTATTTTAACATGTAGTAGATGAAAACAACGCAAAATACATAATATAAAAAATCATAAAATCCATCGTAAATGTTAAATGAGGCATTTGTTTGTTCATATTAATAATGCATCGAAAGTATAAAATTTGGCAGACAAAACAGAATTGATACAGCAATCATATTGTGTTTTATATTCAAATAGAAAGTAGGT
Organism: Mylabris variabilis; assembly: GCA_037464815.1. NCBI lineage: Eukaryota > Metazoa > Arthropoda > Insecta > Coleoptera > Meloidae > Mylabris > Mylabris variabilis. The sequence goes on from JAZBGW010000860.1 coordinate 1,906, forward strand.
AGATTTTGTTTTACATAAATATGAGAAACAAATACGAACTTATGGAACATTCGGAATAATCGAGAGAAGAAAAAAAGATTCGTATCTATTTCTGTCCTTAAATACTCGAAACAAAAGGCTTATAAATAGCTGTTATAGAACTATAAAAGCCCTAGTGGCCTTCATATGGGTAACAAAATCGATTATCAATTCGCTCATGACCTAGCAGTTGGACGGTTTCGCTGTTTCGTGCAATTCTCTTGAACAATTCTAAACCGAATTTCGGAATCAATATCACAACTCTAATTTTATACTAAAATTAGAGATTCACACTACAATAATTACAAGATTAGATGATTGTAGAAACTCAACAAGCGAGGATTTAATAAATTCGTCGAATTAGTTGTCTTCAATATACAGGATTTCCGTTGGGAAAAAGAGGTTATTTAAATAAGTCGCCCATTTTAAGTTTCAAAACATAGAATTGCCATTAATAGCTCGCAATTTAAAAGAATCCCCCCAATTTGAATTAGAATAAATTGCAGAAAAAGTGTACACAAAATGTATTATAAAAACTGAATTGTGTTGCCCAATAAATCCATATTTTCTTTTTTTGTTCATCTAATGCACCACAGTATCTCCGCTTTATTTGAAAAAAAGCGACCGTACTTAGCTTATGTAAATTTTGAAAGCTTCATTTACATAAAGTTCCATTACATTAAAACTTTTGCCAATTTTGTAATGTTTTATGGAAATTTTGTATTCGTCTTGTTGAATTTTTGTTTTTATAAATTCTTGCATATGGCCAACATTGAAAACACATATTTCTTCAATTGTGTCTCTTTTCTATACCTTTATAGCAAATATTTCTTTTCCAAATACGTTTCTATTAGTAGCAACAACAACAAAAAGGAGCCAAGGATGAAATGATTCTTATTCAATCCCAATTTGTATCGGAGATAAAAGGCCAAGCATATACTTACGTAGAATTCGATTTTTTTTAGTATTAGTGATGCCAGAAATAGTAGATGCGGGTTTCGAACGAATTCTGAACAACACTAAATTCATATTATCCCTGTTCTCAAGTAAGTTCATGTGGATTCTAACGAAGAACGATCGGAAAGATAACAACCTAAGGGCTGAAAAAGCTTTTTTTTATATACATCCATTTAAAAGTAGAATGTTTAACTTTGATCAACGGACAACAACAAATTAGTTAACATGTAGAAAACGGACAGTAGAAAAAATATAATTAGAAATAACGTTGACTTGAAATGAATTCGTTATGAGAATGAAACGAACAAAGGATCTGTTGATTTTTTTTATCCCAAGGGTTTTACGAAGAATTCTCTTTGTAATGTAGGCTGGACAGTTTTTCGGGCGATTCTAAAGTCATCTTTAAACTTGATTCTAATGTCACGTACATCAGTAACATTCGGTGTAAAGGAAATTGCTTTGAATACTGAACGACTTGTTTAACAAAATCGTTTCGATACAAACAGACAGGTATTTGTATTTTTTCTCTTATAAAAAATATGAGTAGGGTGGACATACGTTTTTGAAATTTATACGACCGAGTTTTTGTCCTCCCTTGGTAACACATTGATGGATTAACTACCCTTAAAAAGAAATACCCCAAACGGCAATTAGATTAAAAGAATCTTTAAGACACTTCCATTTTACTAGTTTTAATGCTAATCTTATTGTTAGTAGATTAGTAAAATGCAGCTCTAGAATTAGAGTAAACACAAATAAATTGCTGGGAAATATTTTTCAATTTTGATAAAAGTAATTCAATTTATCACTAGAACAAAATAAACTACTTCACAACGTGGAAATTGCTGCTACTTTAACATTATTTGTCATAAAAATTTTATACCTTTTTTTTACATTTAACAGCGTTTTACAACCTTGATATTATCAATACTTATTCCGATAAAATTTGTTGATTTATTAGTTTTGGTTTCCAGTTCATTTTATTTTTTTCTAAAAGAAAACTTTACGTAATTCGACCAATCCCCTCAATTATCCTTACGGTAAGTATACAAATTAAGCTGATAACACAGTGGACGTTATTAAGAAATCATCTAGATAAGAACAGTACAACACGCAATAATCAGTATTAACTAATTTAGCGGCTTTTTTCGACCACTCATATTGAGAAATACAGCATTTTTATCAGTTATTCATGCGTTTCTTAGTTAAAAAAAAACTGTGTTATGAGCCCCCTAAGAGGGATTCAAATAATATTTTAAAAATTTGTAGGGTAGCTCTTGAAGAACATTTTATTAAAATTAGAACTCGAAGTTCATCGGGAAAATAGCTGAAAAAACGCTTTTGAGAATGTCGCGACTAATCCATTTGCCCTACTGTAACGGGCGTCAAGCGTGTAAATTTTGAAATAAACTAGTCATTCGCCTCCTCAACTACTTCTCTATTTTGAATTTGATAGTTTATGTTAATTCGGTACTTGTTTGTTTAACAAAAAGTCCTTAAGACCAAAAATATTTGGCGTTTTTTTGAGATTTTATTTTTGCGATTTAATGTAGAAAATAATGTAAATTTACGTATTGCTTTGAATGAATAATAACAGTTTTAAAAGTTAATAATTTTTACAATGTTTTATGCTGGACCACTTTCGCCTCTTTTAATTTTTTGGAGGTACAAAAAACGGTTCCTGCGGAGCTTCGAAGTATTATTTCTGATTGTAAATTGTTTTCCAAAGGCTACCCTACAAATTCTTCTAATATGATTCGAATCACTGGCCAACTAAAATGAAAGACAGTAAAAACTATCCAGTCTAATATGGCGACTCAGGTATACAGGGTGTCGATTCTAAATATGGTCAATACTATGAAATTATTCGTATTAGTTGACGAGCAATTAGAAAAATATCTGTTGCTGACGAAATTACGATTTTCAAAAACTTGCTACACACTTTAGTTATCATAATTAGAGTGATTCGAGGCTCCTCCCTCCTTTTTCTTTAATGCATTCTTACAAGGAAACATTCCCAGGTGTCTCCTCCGATTTTAATGACACTTGGATGTGTTGTTCTCTATTAAAATCTAAGGGATGCATGTTTTTTTTTATCGGCGGAAAATCACCGCTCAAAGTTTGGGTTCTAAGGGGATGCTTTTCAAGTTTCACATACTTTCAGTTTTAATAATCGAATAGGAGACACAGCATTATTTTCAGGATAAAAAATGATGAGATGATGAGAGGTTTCCGTTGCACAGTAAAATATTAATTGGGGCGGGAGTTATAGGGGTTGAAATTAACAAAATTTCTATAAAATGCAAACTGTATATTGAATTTTGACGAAACTAATGTCAGTTGAAAATTGGTCAAAAAACGTTCGGTTTCGACAATGTTACGATTTTCAAAAATGAACTGAACACGAAAAATGACTTGAAATGATTCGAGGATCTTCCCACTATTGATTTTTTCGTTTTCTTTATTATTATTCACTATTATTATTTTTACTGTTTTTATTATTATCACTATTGTTATTATTATTGATATACTCTAATTCATGTCAAAAATAAATTGTTTATATCTAAAAATTTGAAAATTAATCACTTGGAAAAAACCCATTATTTTTGCAGGAACGAAAACCGGAACCGAACCGATAAAAAAATTAATTGAATCGGTACGAAAACTGGAACGAAAAAAATAAGGGTTCGATGCCCTGGTTTTATGTGTTTGGCTCGTTCTTAAAAATTGTAATTTTGTCCTAAACGATCGTTTTTTGACCAACTTCTAAATGAGCAAGGAGGTTCTAATTTTGCTCAAATGGACCCCCTACAAATCCTTAAAATATTTTTCGAATCGCTTTTCAAATAATTGAAGTTTCATCGTGTCATAGACAGAAAAATATTAGACAATCCTGATAATCCTAAGACGTTAACCAAAATAAAGAAATATGGAGGAACTACAATTCTGACGTAATAGAAACGGATAAACATGACATGAATACGTAAAATAGAAAAGTATCAGTAAGCTTAAATTGCTATACGACAATGCTTGAAAAACATAAAATATGAGGATCTAAACGTTGGATATCCAACAAGCAGCTCAAAACATATAGTAATAATAATGCTTATTTTTGTTTTTGTTTTTTTTTAACAATTTAAACAACATGTGTACCTATTTGCTCATTAAATATAGTAGTCTGAAAATAGCTACTTTTTCCTGATTATTGTGAAAGAAAAAACTACGTCCCTTATGTTCATATTAATATAACAAAAAAGTCTATCTCAAAAGCGTTTAGATTTTCATCAATTTCCACAAGTAAAAGTTAGGTAGAGCCTTGAATTTAAACAACTATTTTACGGAACAATAGAGTAAATAACAATTAAGTAATCTAATTTGCTTATTGTATTTTCCACCAATCAAGGTCTTTTAGTTCTTGTTTTAATAACTAACTTTTTACGTTTACGTTTAGTTTTCATTTACTTGAGTAAAAAGTAATAAGTTAAATTAGTGTATTGTTCCTCCGCTGTTAATTCTCGTCAATTGATGTCCCAATTACACATCGCATCCTATGCGTATTTATTACGAAACAATAAGATAATTAGTATCGTTAATATAACCAATCAGTGGAGGTACAGAAGATTTACTTTAAAATTTATGCCACCTATTTGATTTGTGCGTGTGTTTGTAAATATTCTTCAACTGGTATAGAATATGCAATAAATAGCGAAATAAATTGAAGAGATTGTATCCACTAAACGTACACTTTGAAATGCTTGAAGCTCAGCTTTACTATATGCTGGTAAATGAACGAACATCTCAGCCCTATTTCTAGCGTTAATATTTTCATTAAAATTATATCAAGTTGAATGGTTCCGGTAAAACCAACTTTACAAAGGTTTTATTATCTTTTTTTCTCTCTTCCGCCTGTCGCCTGTTTTATTGTTTATTGTTTTTGTTTTTTTTTGAAGAACCGCTCAATTTTGCTATTCATTTCTAAATGTGACCGTTTCAATTTCCTGTTGAATCTGAAGTTTTCTAACATTCGGTTGGTGTGAAAGCGTGTGCGTCATTGGGGTAGCGAGAAGGACTTTGGGTCGATACAACAAACCATCGTACCGGGATGATTACCAGCAAAAGGGGCGATGAAGCCTTGCAAATCCGCATACTCATAACATATACACACACACCTACACATCTAAACATAATATACAACAGGCCAACGAGCTAATCCACCATAAAGTAATAAATTTCAACATCGATTATTACCAGTTTTGAAAATTACACCTAGGAAGGATGTAAAAGCTATTTAGAATTGACGCCAAATATTTTGTTCAAATAACATTCAGATTTTTATCAACTTAAACGAAATTGAACCTTGACAATTCCTGCAAATCTATACCAATAGTCCGGGAGCGTATGAGCGCCATCTAGCCCACAAAAGCTCCAACTTACAGTTCCGGCGTTCCGGAATAAAGCGGGGAAAAGCATAACGAAAACCTGTTACTCTGCTTAGATTTTCAAACAAATATTTATAAACGATTTAAATTAAAGATTAAAACTCTCGAAGTCTTTTCCCATAAAAATTGTATGATAAAATTCAGATTACATATGTTTCAGGACTTTTAGTCCCATCTCCACATCAAATATTAAAAAAATTATTGATTATCGAATAATTAAATGAATAAATATAAATAAGGGATACTATAATGAGATTATTTTGTAAAATGAAATTAAAAATCAATTTTAATATTAAGAAAAATTTTGAACATCAATAAATGGTGGCATTCTTTGATTGACTGAAAGGAAATCTGTATTAGAGTCCTGAAATTTTCCGACTGAAAACAACGCCCTCTGTTGAAACGATTACAACTGAAACATCAATAAAACGGGAGATATTACAGGAAGCTTCGAATAAATACTGAAAAGTTCAGCAATTCACAGGAATATAAATCGATTATGACCTCTGACCACAATAAACGGTCGTCTGCGGTGGAAGGTGAAATATTTCCTCAACAATGAACTTGAGCTAAATTTATATTATACTGAATATTGTAGACGAAATTCTAATTTATTATTGATTCCTGTAAATAAATAAAAATTAACGATTTACGTGCTAGCTTGAATTTCAGTAACGTTGTTTTTATAAAATTATATAAACGTAGATTATTTAAAAGTTTAAACAGTAGAAATTATGGTTCAAATTCAACGATATAGTATCAAATGAGCAAGAACAAATTGAGGCGTTAAATACAAAGTTGAAAGGATTTTTTTTGAATGTAAACAAAATAAAAAAGGGGCAGCCGTGATAAAAATAGCTTGGAAATTTTTTGTTACATTAAAAAACTCGGATAAAAAACAATCCAAGAGTTTCGAGTAGATAAGCACTTTCTTTTCAATGATTTGAATAGTAATTTATTTCAATTCTTCACAAGTTTAATAACATAAAACGTGTCACTGTAATTGTTTTAACCATCAAGATGAAAATCAATAAGAGGATTCTTACACGAAAATCAATTGTAATTTATTATTCATCAGCAACAGTTCAGAATTATTACCGTTTTATGTCAAGTGAAAACGATCGCAATTTCTCGTATTATAAAATAAAGTTTTAACAAATAAAATTAAATTCTAACAATTGTTGATTTCATGTAAAATCTTTGAAATCTTATTTCTGATTTTCAGATAACAATGGTCAACACTAGAAGCTCCAGAGGAAAACAGACAGTTATTTCTGATTTATTCTGTAACGAAATTACTTGTTGCATTTTAAAAGCAAGCTACTGATAGTAATACTAGATTTTACTTCATATGGCTTTGCGATAGTGCTTTATAATACTTCAATCAATACTTTTTATTGTATATTCACTATTTCTGTTGTATACTAATGTATTGAAATGTCAGAGAATATATTTCACTGTATTCTATTCGTATCCATTATCATAAAATAATTTTGATTATATTATGAAGATCTTCATGGAGGAAAATTCAAAGAAATTCCACCAAAGTTTCCCTAATTAATTCACTTTTTTAACAACATACGAGTTTTAAACTTTTGACTTAAAACAATTAAAAAAGATTTCATTATAATCCTTCGTAAAAAGTCTTAAGCAAGACAAGAGATAATTAGCGAAAAGTCAGCACATATAGGTACTAATTTTATTTATTTGTCCCCAATGATTATTACAGGAATAATATTAACAATCGATAGTACCTACGAGAATTATTTATGAAAATTACGACTATTGATTTCCCCGGCGCATCCACCATTTTTTCGACGTTTAATGTACATTATACTTCCAACTTTTAATAATTGCAATAAATTTTAATTTCTGTTCAAATCAATCAAATTTTTCATTTCAACCTCCAATGCAAGAATTCTTTGACGGCTGTTAATTCATCAATTAAAAGAATATATTTCAATATGAAAGATTAAACTCTATTTCTTTAGAGAACGAAACGAACAAAAGCTGATAAATGAAAATATCTAAACAAAGGATATTTCAGGTGAATATAAAATAATAATTCCAGCGGCAATATAATCAGAGCTCCTTAAAATATCTTAGAAATATTGTTTTATTATAACAGAAATAATATTTTCATTGCTAGTCTGAAGCTGAAACAAAAAAGAATGTGAAAAGACTGATCGTCGGATATAAATCAGAAAAAATAAATGTGGCAGACACGTAGAAAAAATAATGAGAATTGTGCAGAGAACAATTTGGAGGGAAAAAATAGATCACATACTGGTGTATTAAACAACAACTGTAGAGATAAGACTAAAACTTGTATACAAACAATTTGCAGTATACAAATATTTGTAAAGGCTCTGAAAGCAAAATAGGATAAGACTGTAAGAAGGGAAATAATAGAAGGAATCATCAAAGGGAGCTCACAGGGAACGATTCAATAACAAATCAAATATTTATAAAAGGTGAACGCTTTGTTCAACGATCCCAACCAACCTACAAGTATAAAAAACAACTATGTGTAGCTGTAAAATATTTAGACCTATCGTCACTCTTCATATTTTATTAATATACAGGGTGTTTTTTTTAAGTGGTCAATTCGAACAAAACTTCTTATAGTTGGCGGGCGATTTGAATACTACGAACGTATTCCAGTATTTTAACACTTTTGACGAGTGTACAAGACTCCTGGACCTTGCTGCGTATTCGAAAGTTAGATTTGATTTCACCCATTTTCTAATACTTTTACTAAAGTGATCTCTGGGAACCCCCTCAAAATCGTTAAAGTATTATTCAAATCGTCCGCCAACTGCTAGGAGTTTCGTTCGAATTGACCACCTTTAAAAAGTACGCCCTGTATAAAACAAAGACAAGACAGTGCCGTTTATAGCGTTACTTTCTAACAATTTTTTACAAACTTCAAGTATCGAACGTAAACACATAAGCTACCTTATAAATAAAAAAAATGAGAAAAAAGCTGTAGTGCAGCAGCCCTAAACATGAAAATAGCTTTAACGGAAGTAAATAAACGGATAATAAATAGAATAATAGTTTTATCGGTTTTATCGTTGAAATATGTGTGGTGTATGTGTGTGTAAGTCTCTAAATAATTAAGCAATACGATAATTACGTGGAGTTGAAATTTCATAAAAGTATCGCAAAACCTCGTTTGAACAAAAAAAGTGAGACCTCATCAAAGCAAAATCCACGTATCTTGCTTTTCTCAAAACTAGCAACGGTGAAAATGTAACGAAAAACTCTTAAGTAAACACGACTACATGTTTGATAACTGATTATGTTGTCATAGCGAGGCAAGCATTAGATTTACTTGGATAAGTAAAATATTTATACGAAGATTTCAACCGGCGCATCCACCATTTTCCATCGCATGAAAACTTATAAATTAGCAAAAACGAATGAACTGTTTAATTTGTCGAATGCTTGAAATTTTATGGAATTTAATCTTTTTACCTAATTAACACCATCTCATTTCACTCTAGTTAGGTGTTTCTTAATTAGAAACATTCTCAAAATAGAAATTTCAATAAAATCCACCGCCACTTCTAGAGGGTTTTAAACATGAAATTAACTCAAAATTTCCTGTGGATTTAAACCTGATCATTAGCTTTCAGTTGATAACGATTGACAAGATTAATCCCAATAGATTTATAAAATTTCAGGAATTTCTTGGACATGTTTTAAGTTCTAATAAATAAAAAATTCACCTAAAATCGATAACAGTAAAATTGTGAAACGTGTTTTAGTAAAATTAATATTAGAAATACCTAAAGATTGATGTGACAATCATTTTATTTGCGATTACAACTATGTAGTGAAACCACTCAAATTACTGATGATGTTCTATGTGTAGGAGAGAATATGGTTTTCAATTACTCCACATTTATCTTGAATACAATCGATTAATTGGAACACCACTTAAGCATGCTGATGAACAAATTTTGGATCTAATTGCAATCAATAGAGGAATTCCATTGAATCGTACAACAACTCGAACAAGAGTTGCGTGTTTTACAAAAAAAAAACTATCACAAAAAAGAGTCGCTAAATCGATTAGAATCCAACAAAGAAATTTTCCCGTACACTATAGAACTTTAGATCTTAATATGAACGTTGATATTTGTATATAAGCGATTATTACATCAAGAAAACTTTCTGACACAACTTTTCCGTTAATCTTATAATCAATACTGTAAATAAAGACAAGAGTTTACTCTACATGTCTATTTTATGTAGGCAAAGTCGCATTTAACGCGTCAAACTTTCTGAATCAATTATTTAAGTAAGTTCAGCTGTACAACAGGTTTTCCATTTCGTTCGGCTCAAAGGAACACACTAAAGTTTCGTAAAATAGAACTGGCGAGACTAATAAAAATACGGCTTAAATTTGAGAGAATTTCTACTGAACTATACATATAGTAAACTAAGATAGGAACGATATAATAAGATGTACAATTTTCTCTACTTGCTTGCTACGAAAATGTATTTAACAAACGCACGATTTTCATAAGTTGAACACTTTTATATCAGAGCTTTATTTAACTGCCGCTGTGCTTTCTTGATGTTGAAAATAGCTCTTAAAACCTGATACGTTAAATATGTCAAGTCTTTATATATATAAAAAAGTAATTATGTTAGATTGGCTGACGAGCAAGTTTCAAATTTCCTCCTACATATAAACGTGTTAACGAAGTTGAGCTTTGAAAGAGATTAGCTATTGATTCATTTAATGAGCCATCTATACGTATAGAGACTGGCAACAGAATATTACATATTGTTCAACCTAATAATATGCTTTTAACGAAACACACTGAAACAACAAACTCATTATTTTAGAAAATCACTTCATCTATAATCTTGTTATTAAATTTCAGTTGATATGATTTATCGAAGTTGGGAAGAATTATTTTGAAATTGATATATCGCTACTTTTATATTTGTTTGTGCGTACTGCGAAGTTATAATAAAATTCGCAAAACTCTGATTTGATCTAAATTATATTTGATACGTTCAACTATATAAGTAAAGACTTATATAATTTGACTTTCTAAAGAAACTCGACGTTAGTTAAGATAAATAGACCTTTATAAGCATGATTGCCTAGCTAAAATCGACTTTTAATATTATCTCAATAATATGCAATTGTATAAATAAAATTCACTCATTTTATGGCAATTAAACGGATTCCGTCAATTTCTATTCCAGTTAACGAAAGTGATTGAAAAATCGTTACATCTGGAAATACGAATGCATCAACATATGTGGATTGATTGAAAGCTCCTTGATTTCCTTACAAGCATCAATTCTGAGATTATTTCGTTTATGTTCAAGTTTGATGTAAAATGCGTTCAAAAATTTGCGCTCCTTTACTTTTACATTTTTAACATGAAGTAAATCTGTTTTAATTCCCATTAAAAAACACCTGCCGATTGAAAAAAAGGAGAAATAACAACAAAAGCTTGTTTATCAATCAGTGATGGCTGTTTAAAATGTTTGTGTTTTTTTTTCAGAAGCTTTAATTTTCTTATTAAGCCGATTATAGTTGTTGACTTTTTGAGAGTGGAAAATTATACTTTTTCAGTTAATTGTTAATTCTTAATCGATGAGATGATTGTTTAAATTTAGAATCGCAAAATGTACTCTCGATAACGTACTTTTAAATGTTCAAATTGTACGAAAACAACCAAAATTTCGATAATCTCCCATTTTGATACAACTTTTACAAAATCTTTTCACTAAACAAATTGAGGGAACTTAAACTAAACCGCATAATTTGCAAACGTTCAATGAACTGCTCATTTGTTCAATATTTGTTCTGTTAACTACACGTATAAAATGCATTAATAATTAAATAGATCCCTATTAACAGGTACAATTAAGATACCTCCTTTGTTTGCCTTTAATTCTTCGCCAATACTACTACTTTTAATCTCCATAATCTTCTCTAACGTTCTATAATGAAAGGATTGCCATAAGACTGATTTAACGAATTCAAACGTTAAACTTCAACCCCTATCTTGTAATTGAAATTTAAATATAGATACATAAGAAATAAGCATTATTAAGATTATGAATGTTGAACGAGGGTAGTTCACGTTTTAACGCTGTGTAAGATTAACAGCACACGATATTTATAATGCCTACTAAACGTATATTAGATCAAAAAGTAAATCGATGAGATTTTGATGAAATTGATGTTAATTAATTTATGTGTTGAGTGGTAGCTTTACAAATTCGATTATCGTCGATTAAATATTGCAAAAACAGGCAATTAATACTTTTACTTACAATCTTAACAACATCTTGACTAAGTAGGTATACGTTGCAATACTAATGCTTGTTGTCGTTTTTATTATAATAACTTTCATAATTATAGTAGAAATAATATACTGATAACATACAAATGAACTGCTTATAAACAACGTTTACAATAATTAATTGTACGTTTATCTTTCCTATTTTATGATAAAGATACAATTTTATATAATTTGTAACGAACATTTTAATTATCGGAGAATATTGAAACATCGTATGGTTATAAAATTCCGTTCCTTAAATAAATCTTCGAAAATAACGAAGCATTCAATTTTAAAAATCATGATAATATCCTCAATATAGAATTACATATGAAATTCGCCCGGCGCATCCACCATTTTTCCACAACCTTTTCCGTATATTATTTTAATTAATTTCTTTCTTTCTAAAACAATGAATATATACAATATTTTGTGTTTATTTCAAGTTTATATAGAACAGCACTTTATGTAGTTTATGATTATAACAAAGTGGGATGAAAGCACCATTATACTACACAGTTATATTGACATTTTTACGGTTTTGTTAAATTCCATCATGATGGAAGATTAAAGTGAAAAATATATTTTCGTGATTTTATTGGAAATAAAAGATAACGATAAGGTATAGGAGATAATAGTTCAATTTCAAATTATTTAATAAACTCCAGTATTCAACACGTCCAAACAGAAAGTCCTCACAAACTACAATACCGAATTGTCCTTGACATTGAACACTTTTTTCTTAAAAATTGCGATAAAAATGCTCTTAGAAAGTTGAATAATTATGGTATAGAAAAAGGCAATAGTTGTGTTATTGTACACGACTTTAGTGAGAACAGAAAACTTGATCAGTTTAAGATTAGAACAGATAAAATGTGTAGTTTTAGAGGAGTAGGAAATTTTAATTATGCGTATTTTAAACCCGAGTTGGGCTATCCGTAAAATTTATCTAAAAAAATCACAATAAAACGATTTAAAAACAAGATACTTAAGAACATGGTACATAATCCAAAAGGGCTTTATTATATATCAATTACCATTGTATTCTACATTTAAATTAATTAATTAGCAGATACAAGCGCTAGTCTGTGCCTATTATTCCCAAATAAATGTAATAGAAGAGGTTTATGAAGATTCTCGCTTATTATATACGATAACGTTCCAAATCTTGATTGCAAAAATAACAAAAATAGCAATTGTAAGCTATTGACGCAAACAAAATTGTATATAATAATAGTGTTGTTTAACTAACAATTACAGTTAAGTACTTTTGTCTATTATGAATTGTTTTTAATTCATTTTTAAATAAAACGCAAAAAATGGAACGTTTGCTTTGTACAAAGGCAACAATTTCAATCATAATTAATTTAAAATAAATTGGTCGTCTGCCTTAATATTGAAGCACAATGAATAATTGCTAGATTAGTTTTGAAGTACTTATTCTTGTACTTTTAATTAATTTATTGTACTCTCACAAACACTATTTCAATTTAGAAATGAAAGATGAATTTCAAAGAGTTGATTATTAGCGTAAAAATTCTATTAGAGATAGTTGTTTTCGTGTCGACAATCATAATTAAACCGGATTACGTTTCGAGAAATGACAGAAAATTCATTTAATATAATGAGAAAGTCTAATCAAATCACGCATTGTTCTGTATTGATCAATGAAACATATTTCTCTCAATGTTCAACATAAAGATACGAATGAACGATGACCTTATTTAATTTCTTGTAGCCCAATTTGAAAGAAATAAAATTTGTGTAGCAGACCAAGACTATGTACTTTGACTGACTGTACTGTAAATAAAAGTTTGATTGAAAATCGTAACCTGTGGGCTTCAATATTCCAGAACTAGACGAATGAACAACTCCTCTAATTTCAACAAAACAAACGATAAAAAAAGAGGACACACATTGATCAATAATAAGGAAATTACAGTTGTTCCCAGTTCAATCACTAACAATTAATCTCGAATCTCGCTTCTGTTGATTAACAAATCAGACACTAAATACGGTTTGAAATTTAAAAGAACACTTGGATGGAAAGCTTACCTTGTAAACTGTCAATAAAGTAAATTGATTAGGAAATGGAACTCACCTGCAACAAACAGAGAACAATTTAAGTGAAAATTAGTTAAATCTTCCGCAAAATCAATTAACGCGTTCCGTAGAAGTGTTGAAATTCGATCAAAAAAAAAACAGTAAAATAACTCAAAGTTTGAAATGAAAATCTGTTAATTAAAGATAAATAACATAGTTTAGCTTTAATTCTGTTCATTATTTACGAGTATTTAATTGAGTTTCAAAAATTTGCTTTTGTTATAAATCACTTAATTCTGGAATTAGTTTAGTTGAAAACTTTTGTTGTTCTAAATTACTCTACGGCTAGAAATTTCGTACAAGTCTCAAGAGGCCGTTAAGCCTAATATGGTATGCCCACTACCGTGCATATTATGGATAATTGTCGTTTATAGCGAAAATAAATTGCTGTAGAGAATGAAAAATAATCTACCGCTTATATAGGGGAATTGCATCATAAATATTATAAACCGCCATCAATTCTATTATTCTTCAATTTTCCCTACGTATTATTTATTTAATTATAATCCAGCGTAATGAAATTGAAATTTTCTATTTGAAGTCCAGAATTTCTACACAAATATTTAATAGGCTTCCAAGAGAACTACCTCGGTATTCAAATCAAAGGTGGCCTATTGTTACTGTTATTACTTAATTTTCTATAGAACAAAGCAAATTTGCCAACGACTTTGAATTTATTATATAGAAGTTTAAAAATACTTTTGTAGTAGTCTCATCTGTGATGAATTCTTGACGAAAATTCGTAACGGATACAACGACAGAGACTGAAATCGGCAATGAACGAAAATTTGTGTTGGAAATTGTGTTAAAACTTTCCGGATCATAAAACGCTTTTTCAGCTGGTTTTCACTTACAATGCTCATTTTCAGCGGAATGACTGAAAATTAAAAACTACAAAATTTTGTTGACTGAACAAAAATTACAAGAAAAAAACAGTCATATCATAAAATTTTGTAAATGTGATTATCCGGAAAAACTTGGATTCATTTTAATCCCTACGTAATTTTTATCCCAATTCTCTTTACAACAATTCAAACAGTGGGGATTATTATTGTTATTTTTAAAATCCCCGAATAGTAAAACACCATGTCAACTAAAACTGTGTATAGAGAATTCAACAGACACTCACGCCCAACTGAATTTTAGCATTTTTGAGCCTTCTACAAAATAAAAAGAAATAAACATCCGTGAAAATCGTTGAGGAACGAGAGTCTAGCAATATGGTCGGAAAAAAATTCGAGCAATTTTCAACAACCAAAATGGAGCAATTATGACCTTTTCCATCGAATACGTTCTTCTGGTTGAATTTTTATTTCATCCAACACCACCCCATCTTGACAAGAAAGCTGATAATAATAAAAAACAGCACAGAAAAGCGAAAAGAAATTGGGACTTATAAGACATCGCAAAAGGAATTAATTAATTTCAGATAACGAACGGTTCAAGTGTCTATTATAAATTTAAATAAAGTTAATTATATCGATAAATCCGGATACATTCTTTTAAATTTTGTATACAATTAAAAAATGATAATAGGGATCGAGTATTTCATTGAGTAAATTATAGATTAAATCGAGTTAATCTTCTAAATATTTACAATACAAACATTTCACGATGTTCTATTTATTCTACGTAGGTGTTTGTTCCGTAAATAAACAAATTATAGCGTAATACGTAACAATCAACGTTTATATTTCATCGTCTATTTTAATAATTAGATAAATGAGTCGTTCGAAAGAAGGAAAATAATTGTAAACATTGTAAAAGTCTCTGTAGTTCAGTTAAATTACAATCCTCCAGTAATTGACAAAGTAACGTCGCAACAATTTCGTTTTCATATTTCATTTTAATAAAACCATTCCGCCTTTAGCTCTATCCTTAAAAGAAAAAAGAATATAAATTCTGTTACAATTCAAATTAATCTGCTCGTTTCTTATTTCTCGTTCATGATTATTCTTGAAATACAGGTAAGCACTTCGAGAAACTCCATCAATGTATTCAAAGTTTAATAATTCAAAGGTGACAAAACTTTCTAAACATGTATGGATCGGTTCCTAAAGTTTCTCTATCTATATAACTTGGTGACCCCACCGATCTACAACTGTAACCCCAAAAAACAACCCCATTAGTAGTTAATAATAGTCATCATGTAATATGTGTACTGTAACAAATATTCGGGCGCAAGAAACCAAAATTATCACCCCCAATAAAATGAAAAAAAAATGAAACCACAGAGATAGATACGAGAATACTTGGATTACTGTAACGGAAGATACAGGATGATAACAGCATTTAAGGAGGTCCAAATAGCGATAGTTCTATTTAATTAACACATAGGGCTTATATACGATGTTCACAGTGAGTACAAGATCGCTTATTATCATGAAATTTGGCTATGGCTTCAGATCACATCCAGAAACTTAATTTACTTCCGTCTCGGTTATGCTGCAT
>JAZBGW010000861.1:2162-19917 GCA_037464815.1 Mylabris variabilis
CGAAACATGAAAGTAAAACAATATTTAACTTTATTTCCGTTTAATAATGAAAAAAAAATGAGAACTTAACGGCGAGTAATATTCGTTAAATGCAATTGTGATTCTTTCATTATCATAAAATTTTGCAACAATCATAAATTTTTATTCCTAAACGGATACTATTATGAATTATTTAGTGTACGGTAATAGCTTTTTAGGATATTAATACATTTTATCTAAAAATTTCACATTTCATTTCAACAATAAACGATAATAATTAGCTTTTGTTGTAATACTGGCAACTTTTTGTTGTTGTTGCTTGTTTATTGTGAAATCATCTTAACAAATATTTGTACATGTTGGGAAATGGGAAATTATTTCAAATGTCAAAAATAGAATTTATTGAATCCTGTACAGATTTTATATTCAACCGGATTTCGGAAAGCTTTATGCTAACAACACTAAGCTTAAAGATTAATATTGGAAGCACAATAAACTTGTACACATTACGATTAATTTTTATATTAGAAATTAAAACAGAACGTGGATCATCAATTTGATTTTAAATGAATTGCAATATCTAGAGGTGGTCGTTTTTATACCTAAAATGAAAAGTCTTTGTGGCAACTCCCATTATTTGACGAGCAATTCGAAAAATATTTCCAGAATTTGTAGGGTGCTACCTGGAGACCATTTTCGCAAGATTAGAACCTCGTAACTCATTTGGAAGTTGGTCAAAAAGTCAAAAAACGCTCGTTTTGGACCCGGTCCCGATTTTTAAGAACGAGCAAAACACGCAAAATGGCTCGAAGATTTCTAAAAAAATACAAATAATTTCCACCTCCTCCAGAATAAAATGAAGAAAAACGAAAAAGTCAACATTGTGAGAATCGTCGAGTAATTCTACGTCGTTTTGCGTGTTTAGTTCGTTTTTGACAATTGTGACATCGTCAGAAACGAACTCTTTTTAAGGAACTTCCAAATGAGCTACGAGGTTCAAGTTCGAGTTCGAGTTCAAGGGACTCTCCTATAAATCCTTTTCGATTCGCTCGCCAAATAATGGGAGTTGCTATGATAACTTTTCGTTTTAGGTGAATCACCCGGTATTACAACTAAAATTTTTATGTTGCAGTTTTTATGTGTGAAAAATAGATTATTTACCCGATCATTTATTAATTAATTGCAATTCAATCAAAGCGGAAACATTGATAGGGTTTTAGGAGTATCAGTTTCCTATATAAAATAATAATTACATGCTTCCTCTTTGAATTCCATGGGGCTGATGGTTTGATTGGTAGCATGTTCATAATCATGAATATTCATTAGTTTTGGCTTGATGCGATGATTTGTTAAATTATTCAAAAATTTCAATAAAACCTGATTTGTTCAACTTTTATAGAGTTACAGTGACCTTTATACAAAATGTAATTGTTAGCTTACTAAAAATTACCGGACTATGTGAATTTGTGTTGAAAGATTAGCTAAAAAAATTGACGTTTATTCTACCTTTGACTGGACGATTAAATGTCAATTAATTTCAATGATACCGATCAATAATAGCAGGATTAAACGCGCATCTAATTCTCGTTTATTTAGTGTCAATAAAATTTTGTAAATCATTTTTTATTTACAATTAGAGAAGGCAAATTAATGATTTGGCAGTAGTTAGAAACTCTCATGGAATGGTATACAAGCAACCCGAAATTATCCAAATTAATGCTGTTGACGTCAAAATTGTTTCACCCATCTCTTCTTTCACCACTAAACTTTCTTCGTTATTAAATCGACCGATTACTGCTGATTGCACAAAACCACATTGGCGTGATAACTATTGCTTCAAGATTTTAGACGATCCAGTTCTTCTCATTCCCTTACTATTGTCAAAACTTACTGTAGAAACGTTGTAGTATAAGGGTTTTTATCAGGATCAGGCATCGTATTATGCTTATTGAAGGTACAGCCGAGTGCACCGAATATGTGACGATTCTTGAACGAGATATACCCCTTCTTTTAGTTGTGTGAATCAAGCTTTCTTCATCTTGAAGGGAACGGATAGGGGTAAAATAAATTTCTGAACTTTGAAATTGCAATAACAGTTACTTACTAATAATAATAATAATAATAATAGAAAAGCAATTACCTGTTCTGTTAGGTTGGATATTTTTCCTTCCAAATTCTGAGCTGCTAAACACCTGACGTATTGTAAGAACCTCTCTCGTTGGCCTGAATTACACACAGCATTACAACAATCGTTACATATTTAGTGCACTCGGCTGTACTTGTAATTTTAATCTGTAGAGGAATAAACTTTGAATTGATTTTTCTTTAAAGTTGATGACTAATTAGGTCACCATTATGATTGTTATAAGAATTCAAACTTACTAGAATTTTAGTAGAAAATATATTCAACTGGTTATCGAGAAGAATACCAGATTAAATTACTTAAAATTACTCTTCAGTTGATCTTTGTATAGATTGAACTAGATATCTGGATCTACTATATAAAAGAAGCTGCTTCATTAAGTATTGTATACTGTTGAAAAGGCCCTGATTGGAATCGTATTGAATACTGGAAAATCCTAATTTTTACCGGCAAATCAGCGAAAAAAGAAGACGATAATTCAATAGATACACACATGATAGAAATATACTAATAAACATTAGAGGTGCAGTAGTTTACGATAGAACATGGGAACAATCAAAATTTTGCGTATTTTCAAAGGAGAATATTTAAAATTGCCATTAGATTTAAACGGAATATTTCGTTGATGTAAGTGTACAAGGATTGCAAGTTTCAATATTTGTGTGAAGATTGTTAAAAAAAAAGACCGGAAGAGTGTTTTCCTTCTGATATTTAGTTCAAAAATTGTTGCAAAACTCTCTGGGTTCTTTTGATTTCTAGTTCATTTTTAGACACGCATCAATCATTCTATTGTTTAATAATAAATTCCGCTAGTTTCACATACTCCAAATTTACATTATTTCATTTAATTAGAATCACAAAATTGCATTTAACGTACATAATTTCTCACTAAAGTGTTGTAGTTTCGATCAAAATAATTACGTTTGACATTATTTTAATAAACGATCTGACTGGAAAACCGATTTGTATTTTAGTAAATAAGCCTGTTTCGGACATGAAAGATTGATGGATCTTATACAAAGTAGCATATTTATGTGTATTGGTCTTTGATATAAGAGATAAATCAGGCTTCCAATTATCAATATGAGAAATGTTGATATGCCTTACCTTCGACTATATCCAATTTTCTTCTTCCATCAGTGTTTCCTTTGACCGCTTCTTATCTTCTCGTACTTTCGATAACTCAAAAAAAAACCTTTGTCTTGAACGTTCCATTAGCTTGTCGGTGAATGAAGTATACGAACGCTTCTTTTATAGAGATCGACTCAAAATATAATCGTATATATTGCAAAACACCACCATCATCATTTGTAAAACAGACAAATTTATGTTCAATAGTTATTTCGATTAAACACTGACTACAGATAAAGCAGCTATCAAAACTAATAGGTTTAAAAGTAGAAGCTATCGGAAAAAGAGAACGTCCACTGTATATATTCGCTCTGTTTTCGTTTGAAAATGAGATCCCATAAAGCTCATGATAAGAACAGGCGCTCTCTGAACTTTTTACTGTCCAAACAATGACTGAATCTTCTATTTTATTAGCAAACTTGTGTCCGATTGTAATTCTTTTTTATCAGCAAGTGAATGAGAGAAATAAAGGGATGGTAGTAGTAGTCGTAGAGAATTCGGACCGGTTGCGTCAACTCATTAAGCTTTACCAACAACACCTTTTATCCGTGGAAAAAAAAACCGTACCCGAATATAATTACTTAATTTATTCCGTTCCGTTGTCGTATAATTTTTTATGATTACAGTTGGGATTTTCAGATAGAAACGAATAAATGCGAAATAATAAAATGACAACATTAAAATATTTCAATAGCAACGATAAGCTTATTCTTCTAGCTTATTGAAATTTCGAATTTTGTTGATGTTAATAATAAAATAATGGATTTCCGGTAGAAACTTTCTATTATCTATTAGTCTGCATCTGAAGTTTTATTATAGAGTTACGGATTTTAAGAAGCTAATATTCTATCTGTGGTCTACTTCCGTATATAATCAAAACTCTATGCTTTTTTTAATTATAAATTGATGTAATATTTCTCTTTTTAATTAGTGTAACAACTAGAGAATGTGCTAGTAAAGTACACAGCTCTGAATATGCATCAACATTATTTAAAACTAGAAATATACATACATACACATATATGATAACATGATAACAGCAAAAGCCACTTTAAAACTCCATATTGCTAATATTTTGCTTTTACAAAGAAATCATAAATTAATCTCAATTATAATTGGGACATTTTTTCAAGCCGTTCGTTTTAACAGTGGTAGAAAAATATGTGCGGCTCATTTAATTATCCAAATGAAATTTAGTCCATTTTACACATTGAAATTTTTAATGCAAATCGTATAATTAATTTTATTACAATTATATTCGTTGATTTTCATCGAATTGTGAGCGAGTTCCCCGGCGCATCCACCAATTTTTACCCAACAATTACTGTCATCTTTTCCCTCATTTCCACTCAGTTATCATTGTCAAATTATATTGTTTTTATACTAGAAATAAACAGAAATGGTGTTAATTGCTAGCTACAAAATTAACAAGTTGTATTATTTATTTTGAACAAAATATTTGAGTCTGAGCTTTGTAGAGAAGAAGGTGTGTTATCGGCGACTGACTTTTTTTAACTTTTCTTTATTCGAACCGAGTTCAATCTAAATAAAACTTTTTAGATGATATCCAGCACGGATTACGTGGTCAGTAGAGTAGAGAAACTAGAAATTTTGTGAAACATCGAACTAGATAATCTAGATACAGCTAATTTCGTTCTGTATGTTGATCTAAATTGTTCCAATTTGATCAAAACTATTGGATTTTTATGTTACTTTTGAAATTGTTGTAAGATTATTAGTAATAGTAGAAGAAATAACGGAACTTTAAATTGTTGTTGTTCTTGTTATATAATTTCGAAAAATTGCCGCTTGAGACAACTTGGAAAGAATTAAATAGCGTTAAATTCAATTATTTTATTATATGCCTGTTGTATTTGTGTGTTGTGGATATTCTTGAATTTGGTGTGCGCAAAAGTAAAATCGAGTTGGTAGAGAGGTAAATGGTATCAGTGTAGCGTCTTTGGTCCAGTAGCGGCGCGACGCTCGACGCCGTTAGTTTGGGCGTTAATCACAAAGGGCGCTGGTGCCGCTTCGATATCGTCGTCGTCATACTACTTTCTACACTCCAATAAAACACTCCTCAAAGTTACATAAAAGAAACTATGAACCATTTAAAGAATATACGAAATAATCAAACAGTGACAGATAATCAGTTTTATAATAAATTCGTTATTAAAGTTGTTTTATTTAAATAGAGAAACTTGGCAAATATGTGACTCTTCTCTTGCAATTTCCATTCTTCTTTAGTAAGAGTAGAATAATAATTAAAAATCTGTTATCATGGCAATGGTGTTATCTAGCCAGAGTCGGCTATTGGTCGCTCTGTGTCTTACATTACTGGTGTTGGCGGGAGCTTTGGCAGTGGGCTCCTTCACCGGATGGTTCCGGCCACGACGTTCATCTGAACCAATACCAGCTAAATTGAGACAGGTAGTCGACCATTCATTAAATCTAAATAAAAAAGTATTGTTTTTCGAAAACTATTCAATCACAAGAATCTACACCGTCATTTTTAAACTAACGAGCTTTTAATAGCGCAACAGCATTAACGTGCATTTGTGTGTTGATTATTTGAAAAGATTACAATATAACTTCATTGGATTTTTCGAATATATCACAATTTAACTGTGCTTACAATTCGGGAAATAGGGGCAAGGCAATTTAATTTTCTCCAATCATTGTATGGATTACCATTTCAATACAGATTAGATGTCTATTTGTCTATCTCTATGAACAATAATGCGTATTGATTCGGAGATTATTTATTAAATATGCAAACGATTGTTCACCTATTAACTAGGCTTTAGTTAATTTAAGATTTTTTGGTTTAATCGACCTTTATTTTTTGGTGGGCTAGTTAATGTATAATCCATCTAAATGTAACTTTACGCTGTGTAATTATTTAAAAACCACATCCCTGAACAAACGAGCCTTTTGTTCTTTTACTGTCAGCCAATGCAAGGAAAAACGCCCGAATCGAAGATGATTAATTCAGCACATCGTACAGTCTCCCACTAAATCTCCAGTAGATTTATCTTTGCCCTCAACATACTGTCTCTATGAATTTGTAAATCGCTTCTAAAACTGTTTATCTATCATTATCGTCTATTATTTGATGATTTACACTGTAGATTTATTTAAATTTTAGAGAAATATGAAAATGTTTTGATATTATTTTTTTCAGTTATATGCTCCGTGTCGGTTGCTGTATAAGTCAACAATAAATGCTCACGCATATTTTTTTTCGTCGTTTAGCAAACATTTCTCTGCTCTACGAGCGTATTTTACAACGAAAATACTACAATAGTCTACGAATATTTTAATTAAGACTTTGTTAAATGGAAAGGAAATATTTTTCTATATTCATTATAACTCAACGAACTAGTTTTTCCCTATTCTATTCATTCTAAACGGAAATCTTTTGTTTGTGATTTTCAATTTGTCACATTGATTTTAAATTATGACAAAATAGACGTTTATTACTTGAAATATTTGCTGCTTTTATTGGATCTTGTTTGTCTATCAATCTTCCCAACAATCCGATCCTTTATACAATGCAAATCTTCCAATAAAATCTATCCTTTGTGTAGATTCAACAATCGTGTTTGTTTCTTTTTTCTAGAGAATTTGCTTATCTGTTTTCCACTTGTGCTTAAATTAGTGCTGATGAAGCCGCTAGAATAATGAGGAATTACAGTTTTTCCGCATTCTTTCAATGCAAATTGCAAATCAATTCCAAACGTGTGTTTCCAATTAATCATCAAAATTGAATTGTAAATATGTGATTGATTTTAATTTAATTGTGGTAAACTTTCAACGACAATTATTTATTTTAATATAACGTAAAAACGTGCACAATTATTTCTAGTTTCTAACAATTAATACATTATTAATTGCCTAAATAGAATATAACTTTGTAATATAATTGATGAAACTATGTTATAGAATATTGCCAACCTACCTAACAAATTAATAAAGTATTTGCCATTGTTTCGAATAATTAAAATCAAATTGACATGGAAATTTATTAAACTTAAACATAGAAAACTAATTGAATCGCGAACAAAAAAGTTGTAGCTATCAATCAAAATACATAAACGCGCTCACATGAATATTATTGTGATAATTCACAACTCGGCATAGATAAGCTGAATCTGCTGTCAAATTTGGTGAAACACCATCGATATTAGATCATCCTTATTATGATAGTGTCATAAATGATTCAAGATATGTACAGGCCCGAAATAAGGGTGCATCCCTTTTAAACATATCACATAACAGTAACTACCCTCTAATGATTTTTGAGACCGCTTGAAGCCACAATAAATTACAGTGTATATTATTTTCTTAAGGGGTTTGTTTTCCGAAAACCTTTCAACTGTAAAGTTGCGTGAATTAATGTTTTGTACTGTGGATGAATTTTACAATTTAACACTGTCGTTGTTTGTGCGCCCCTAAACGATTGTCAGTTTAGGGGATTGTTGTCAAAAGCTCTATTTCCGATGTATAAGCCATTACAAATGACAATTAAACATTAAATAGCATTTTGGGAACGAGTAATTAGACGACAAGCAAAACCGGATTTTAATTGTTGCACATTAAACATTCGAATTGTTGAATTCCTTTGTTTCATTTTTTCCAGTTGTTATTGTTTTTTATGATTGATAACAGTAGAGTGGGAAAAATTAATGTGGTACTTATCAAATTGAAGGGTTGGATAGAACAAAGCTTGAACTGTACCTAAACAAACATCCACCAAATCAAATTAAACGGGTCGTTAATACGTCGATAAATTCCTCAACTGAAGAAAGATCTTTGACCATTCCGTTTATATGTGGAAATATTCCCTTTTCTCCTGTTTACTATCAGTCAGTTGATATCAATTTCATGTAAATAAATTGTACTAAAATAAAACTATTTAACAGTAAATGTTAGTTGAGAGTAGACCATTTAGATGAATAAACACTGTTTGAAGTCGAATAGTTCTTGTCTATTTTTGGAGGAATAAGTAATGACGGCTAATAAACCGCGGTTTCGTTGTTGAAAAAAACTGCAAAAATATTTGCAGATAACGGGAAAATAACGCAAAGTAACTTCAAATAAAGTTGTGAAGATGTTAAGACGCGCTTTGGGATCTTTCAAAGGATTCTAATAGAGAATCGAATTCGGATAAAAGAATTGATTTATTTATCGTGAATATTTTATATTGAAACCAAACATTATAATCCAAAATTGGAATAATGTTTTTACGAATTTATTGTAAACAATAAATACTCCAATAGGTGGTTTAAAACGAGAAATCAATTAAAAAAGCCATTAAATACACATACTGTATTATTTTTTTTAGGAAATAACCGCCTTACCAATATGAATAATTTAAAATAAAAATACCGATCAGCAAATACAAATCAAATGTAGACGGAAAGCAAAAATAACGGTTGAATAATCCATTTGAGAATCCGCTAAACTTATATACTCTTGTGGAAAATGGAATTATTCGCATTACACAAATGCCAGATTCATATCGGGGGGATAGGAAAAGGCACAATTCCTTTATTAATTAAAACGAATTCTTCCTCCAGTAATAAAATAAAAAATTTCGTATTTTTTTATCAAACAGTCGAATAAAATAATTCCAGTAGCTTTATTTTAAATTCATAAACAAGAACAAAGTTAATACAACATGTATTCTTTACAGTGTGAAATCCAATTTGTAAATTCTTAAAAGGCGGTCAAAGAAAATGAACGAAAACTTCACAAGAATTCTTTGCGACCGTAATCTCGGGCTTTTGCTTGAAATAATTGCGGTAAGATAAGACAGAACTGACCTATATTTGTACAATTTTAACCGATTGTAATTGATTAAACTCTAACACAACTTTCTCTTGATCGAATACAAACTAATAATACCAAAATGACTATTTTTGTAAGTCTCAACAATCGATTTTTGTATATAATTTTCCCCAAGAAACAGCTACGTTTGACGGCTCTTATGATTAATGGTTTGGATTTTTCCAACAAACAGAAACACGTTCTGATGTTTAATTGCCGTTTTAAAAGTCCTGCCAATAGTTATGTTGGTAATACTGTGAATAATCAACGATCATTTTATGGTATTTTATGAAACCACCGAGCTCCTAATCCTGTCTGGATGTTCCGTTTTTTCGTCTTCAATTCCTGGAGAATTTTTTGTTGGTCTAGTTTTTGTCGAGACTGAAATTTCGCTATAAAATTTTCCATGGATAAAGTTATCCTGTTGAAAATCCATTATAAACAATTAACTAAGAAAATGGGGTAGATCAGATCGAGGTAATTTTTCTATGATTGACAATGAAACAATAATAAAACCGAACAGAGATGATTTATGTATTCCTCTGGTTTTATTTAAATAAAAACTACCATTTTCCATGTTCTAGATAAAATGTAAATCCTGGTGTTTATTTTATCTTTTTTGCTCTTTTTGTATTTTTACCATTGCTATATAGCTGATATACCTGGTTGTACAAATTTGTTTTACTGTCAAACTGTCATTTGATTTGTTCTCTTTTATCCCGGACCATTTCCCCCATGAACTCAATAAATACATACTTGGTCTGTGGTATATTTTCATATCAAATTTTTCTCGTTTTCCCCATCTGTATTTATGTTAAATTCATTCAATGTTTATCGTTGTAATGTCGGTATTTTCATAGATATTTTGTTAATGTTTCAACCAGTCGACTTTGGTTTATGTTCCTCTAATATTCTCTTAGATGTAAAACTTTAGCATCAAATATTTGTGCGATTCAAACAATTATTTTTGATGGGGGAAAACTGTTGAAAATTCATTAATTTCCAGTAGTGGGATTCGGTATTAGTAGAGAGACATTATTAAACTGTTTGAATTAATTTACCTTTTATGAAATTTTCAAGTACCTACACTTTATTGGAAACTGTTTCTAATTAAAATGGTTCAATGGCAACAAATTGAAATCGTCGAATTCGGCATTTTCCAAATCTTGATTATTTTTAAAACAAGCATCTTTAATGGATGTATAACGTGTAAAACACGATACTTACAAATAAACAAGTTTTGGAACAATAAAATGAATAAATAAAAACCGGGTTTTATAACATTAGTGTGTAGGTATTGTAAAAACTGGAAAAAAGGAATAAACATCAAATCGAACCTATTTTACTCTTGGATAAGCTTATATATCCTTTGTCTATGTGGATAAATTGCGTAATCTAGACTGGACGGCGGACGTGCACACATAGAGGACCCTATAGGTCATAGACTATAAGTAAAGGTGGCATTTTTATTTCAATAAAATATAACGAAGCGATGAACGGTTGCACACACACTTTGTCAAAGGAATTTCACCGTATTTCACCTGGGAAAATACAATGACAGAAACTCTATTTGTACTTGTGTAAAAAATATTAATAAATTACTTAAACTTCTCGTATTGATGCTTTAAAGTTATGTTGATAAAGTCCAAATAGACGCACTATAATTTTAATAGAATCAATTTTAGCGCGGATATCACAGTTGCTATGGTAAATTCCCAAATTAAATCTTCATTGAAGAGCCGGCTGATTCCTTTCATTATCACAAATTAGGTCCTGTAGTACCTTTAATATTAATTAATCTAATAATACACGTTAGAAATTTATCCAATTAATATAAATACAGTTGTCAATTGATTCATTAGAAAATGTATCGTTGTCAAGTAGAAAAACTTGTTGAATATCTGTAAGGGGAAAAAGTTGAAAGTTTTTGGTTGACTATAAAGAAACCACCATCTCAAGCTTTTAATAATATAAAACTTTGATTAGTTAGAAAAGAGTACAGTAGTTGAATTAACGAGGGAGAAGTTTCAGTGTTGATTCGTATCCATTTAGTTAAATACAAATGTGATAATCGTGGATTTTAACTGTATCATTAATTATTGATTATTTCATAACAATTGTGAAAAATCTAACGCTATTTGTGTACCTCCAACCGGTGTTATTATCCCGTTTTTAATGTCCGATTTGCGTAATTACAATTAATTTTACAACGTTTGACCGGCCAGTTTCAATAAAATATGTTTATAGAAAGTCATTTAAAACTAAAACAGTACTTTTTAAATTTAATTCAATGAAACTAATAAAAATTTAATAATGTTGAAGTTTCAAACTACAACATGATTGAATTATTAATGTTTCTTTTGGATTTTTTTCTTCTACTTTGCTAATGAGTTTGTCTTATCGCTACGAAAAAATCTAGCCAATGATAATAGAGATATTCAGTTTGATGATTATGGATTTTATATCGAATTATTTTCCTTTATTTATGTTTGTACTTTCAGTTATTATTCGTTGTATGTTTGGGTGGAGAGCAAATTTTCCTGTTAAATCAATAATTACGATTAATTAACGATGTCATGATGATAAAAATTCAAAAAACGGATCCTTTAACCTCGTCGATTTCTGGAAATTAATTAGGGGAAAAAGAGCGGTTTAAATCTAGATTCTACTAAATTTTTATTGTCTGAACGTTAAGAAACATCACAATGAACGATTAAAGTGTCTAGTTTTATCAAATTGTATTGCCCATATTCGATTATTCGGGATTAAATGGGCGACAGGCGATGCAAATTTTCGAAAAAATACGGGGATTCTTCTAAATGTGGTTAATTATGATGAAAATCCTATTTGCGGGCGACCGATTTGCAAAATATTTCAAGTATTTTCAGAAGTGTACCTCGGGATCATTTTAGCAAAATTAGAACTTCATAGCTCATTTGGAAGTTGGTCGAAAAACGCTCGTTTCTGGCTATGATGCGATTTTCAAAAATGAACTAAACACACAACACGACTTAGAAAGACTAAAAACATTGATTTTTTCCGTTTTTCTCGATTTTATTCTGGAATAGGCGGAATTGTTTCTCATTTTTCTAGAATGCAGTGGAGAAAAATGGCAAAAATCAAAGTTGAGAGGATCCTTGAGCCGCTCATAGTCGATTAACGTGTCTAGCTCATTTTTTTAAATTGTAACATTGTCTAAAACGAACATTTTTTGACCAACCAAATGAGCTAGGTTCTAACTTTAGTTAACATAGTCTCCAGCGGCCCTTCTACAAATCTTTGAAATATTTTTTGAATCGCACGCTAACTAGTGATAGTTTCATAAGAATCGACCACATTTAGAAGAAATACCCGGTATAGGCCAGTCTGATTTTAAAATATGCTGTATTCAACAGAATTCTATTAATTTAGTGTTTTCTTTCCACTACCACATCTAGAAAATCAGAATTAAACGGACTCGGTTGGCTGTGGCGCAGAAAATTACTTGAGTCACAATCTAATGCGAATTACTCACGTTCCAGTTTCGTAATGCGATATTTGTTTTAAGTTTTAATGCGATAAACTTGTCAGAATTGTCTTGTCCAACTATGCTGCAACAGCCGAGCTTGTCGAAATTCTATTCGAATTTGACTTTATAAGACAATTTTACAATATCATTAGCAAAATAATGGCAATTTTTGATTTTTGTGTAATTAGTGTTGTAATAGATTCAAATCGTTTCTAATTGAAACAAAGAGACTACATTACGATGGAAAGAAAGGATAATTTAATAATAAGCACTCGTATTTCAAGTGTGTAATGGAATTATTATAAAGGAAATTGCCAAAAATGTACAAATTTTTGTATGATAGGAAACTCAAAAGGGTAGTGCTTTATTGACTAGAATTTGCATAGTGATCACAAAATTCCTATATGGCTGTTAAATAGTTTTATCACAATTGAATACATGAAGCTATTTCGTTAACCATTATCATTATCAAATTTTACTTCATATTATCATATATGTGTGTATGTGTCTATATGTATAAAGGGGAAAATGGGAGAAATTTATTACAAATTCAACCACTAACAATATAATTAAATTTCGTTGTTTGACTACATGTTGAAAGCAACAAATTCCGAATTTCTTCTTTCTAAAATACACAATTTCTTCATACAACAAAAGATTTGAAGTGTTCACTATACGATAGAAGATTTAAAATGAATCGTTCTAGTTTACTGTTTGAAATTGACTTGACGACTTTGAATAGAAACAAACACAAGTTGATAAAATAATTGTGTTTCTATATGCGTGTATCTCGCATTCTGTTTAATTACAAATTACTATATTGAATTAAATCATGTTCATTTCAATCGGTTTTTTCTTCTTCTCTATTCAACTTGTTGTCGAATATTCGTAATTAGCATTAAAACATCGATCAACTTCAATCATAATAATAATTGTATAAGGACTTGGATTTAAATAATATTGTTCTTTGATCATCAGTAATCTTATCAACGGAATATTTCAATTATTTTCGAGATGAAAAATACTCGAAATCCGTACCCGGTTTGAATCTCGATAATATTAGACATCTGTAATATAAATACTTTAGCTTTATTGGGTTTGTACATTGTTATCGAGAAAATTACGATTGCGGATTTTATTCGATAAAGTTACCCTAGATTCTTCAAGATGTATGTACTGTAAAATATTACAGATGACGATGGTGGTATTTACAAGAGATTAACATAATTTACGCTATCTCGAATTTTGTTGTTTGTTTCTTTAAGGGGGCGCTGGATCAGGTGAAAATTTTCGGTGATCCGAATATGGCAGCAGAACAATGTAAAACCGACTTTCAGGTTTGTGTTAAATTCTAAAATATAAAAGCTATTCCTGTATGTGTAGGTATAATTTTTTTGTTCTAATTTTGCTTTATTATACTAATTTAAATTTATTTTATGATTTACTTTCTAATTATTTTTACCGTTATTTGAATCAGGGTTTTGTAAGCCACAATCTTGACATCGAAAATGAAATTGATTATGTAAGTAATTTGATAAGAACATAAAGGAAACTACTAACCAATAATTAAATTTTACTAATCATTTACTAATTTCGATTTAACATAATTTGTAATTATAAACTTCTAACTATAAAATTATTAGTTTATTTAACCAACTGATGACTCGATTTAATCCTGTTAACTTTTCTTTCTTTTGGTTTTGGAAAAACTCACCACTATTGCACACAAAGAATCTCCCAACGAAATTGGATCGAGATTAAACAGTTTGATTAAAACTTTTCCCATGTAGAAGGCGAAAGATATGCATTCTATCACATGTACGTTTGCTCCTACCAATAAATCTATAAAAGTTTATGCATATTTTATCAAAAATCAAGTCGCTATACAACTTGTAAACTTTCCAAAAGAAAAACAAATTAATAAAATGCGATAACAATGTCCGATTTTTCCCCAAATATAATAAATTGATTTATTGGATTTGTCAAGGTGGAGCGTGGTGATTATGATGGAACGTTCAGAGAAGGTAGTGGATCTGAAGATTTCGGGTTTATACCACCACCACCGCCACCACCAGATGGTAAGAATTGTATATGTGGCAAAGAGAATTGTTGCAATTATATTTTTAATGATCAACAAGCTGGCTATGGGATTAAAGGGGAGAAAGGAGAGAGAGGCCCACGGGTACATTATTACCATATCTCATATTTGCCTCAATTATTATTTATTATTTCATATTATAAATTTGTAGGGTCCACCTGGAGAGTCAATACGAGGTCCTCCAGGTCCGCCGGGACCTCCTGGTCTTCCTGGACCTATGGCGACGGAAGTAAGTTATAACAAAATACAATTATTTCGAGTATTCCATATTTATTTATATTAACGATATGAAGGGAGTGTGTTCATGTAATATTACAAGTATATTAAGCGCTTATACTTCGACATATGGTATACCAAGTTCGACGGCTGTTGAGGGTCCAGAAGGTAAAACTGGAGCACCAGGTATGCCTGGGCATCCGGGACCGCCAGGTGAACGCGGTGCTGTAGGACCACCGGGAGAAAAGGGGGAGAGGGGGGATAGAGGACCGCCAGGCCCTGAAGGACCACAAGGCCGGCCGGGTGAATCTGGCAAAGACGGAATGCCTGGAAAACCGGGACCTCCAGGCCCACCAGGTCCACCTGGACCAGTAGAGTTTGAGAATGTTGATGTAAGTAGTCTATTCGTTGATCAATTCAATTTATTACTGTTAAACTAATTACATGCAGCCTAGTTGGAAACCTAGAGGTCCTTTTAAGGTACATACTAACACTGGCAAATCTTATGTAATTTATATTACTTGTTCTGTATTTGTTTTTGTTTTATAGGAAGCGGTCCTCGGTGGTACAATGGTTCGTCCTGGTGTTCCTGGCACAAAAGGCGAGCCCGGTAAACCCGGACCAACTGGTCCACGCGGAGACAAAGGCCCTGTCGGTGCAAAAGGCGCACGTGGTGATGCCGGACCTAAAGGTGAACGTGGCGATCGTGGCTTTCCTGGTGAAAAGGGCGCCCAAGGTTCAAAAGGAGAACCTGGCAGTCCTGGCATAGATGGAATACCCGGTACGCCCGGTACTCATGGTAAACATGGTGAGAAAGGTGAAAAGGGCGAGCCTGGCGTACAAGGTCCACCAGGTCCACCGGGCGTCGCTTATAGTAGTGACATGACTGGAGTCGTGTCCGGAGCACCGGGTCCTAAAGGTGAGCCAGGTGAGCGAGGATTAAAGGGCGATCGTGGAGTCGATGGAGAAGCTGGCATACCCGGCGTGCCTGGCATGAATGGACCTATTGGAGCACCGGGTGAGAAAGGCGAACCTGGAGTTGATGGTGCTATTGGTCCTGTTGGACCGCCGGGACCTAAAGGTGATAAAGGGGACAAAGGAATTCCTGGTGCTGTTATACTGCCAGATGGTAGTGATTTTATTACGCTAAAGGTTGGTAATACGATCGAGTTTTGTTTTTAATTATTACAAGTGCATTAGGGTGAGAAGGGTGATATGGGAAGAAGAGGACGTCGCGGGAAACCAGGACCACCCGGACCGGCTGGTCCACCAGGAAAACCAGGAGCTGTCGGTGAAATCGGCTTACCCGGTTGGATGGTAAATATTTCATTTGTTTATCAACTAGATGTTGAATAATTTCAAAACGTTTATTCTCATAATAAATGCTGTCAGAATGGCAAGGTGAGATAAATACAAAATGTAGAAATTGTCAACGTGAAAATAAAAGCACTTCCTTTCTGTCTTTCATGATCTAAATGGCTTATTTGATAGTAATCTTACAATGTAATTTTATATTAGGGTCGGCCAGGCTCAACAGGATTACCAGGACTTCCCGGACCGAAGGGTGAAAAGGGTGATCCCGGTAACTATGGAGGGGTGAGTGTTTTACAATTTTGTTTTTATTATTATAAAATCAGCGATAATGGCAACAAATAAAAGATTAACAATAAGTCAATCAACTCAGAATGGAAGTGAACTTTCCAATAAGGACATATCAATGTAGAGACTGTCATCATTTTCATTAAATACATTTTTATGCCGTAATATTTTCGGTAAAATTTTGATGAATGATGACATTGTTGAATGATAAAATTGCGTGATTCCTAAGGCTGTTTTTTTCCTCTTTATATATAAATTTGATGTATTAATAACAATATTACGAACAATACGATTACATCGCAAATCACGGAATGCTTTCCGATTCGGGTTCTGAATTTCAACTATCTTTGTATATGTGTCATTTTAAATATATTTCTGTACAGAATATGTTTTATCGAAAAATACCATAGACCTTAGGGTAAGAAAACGACCGTCATTTATCGTACCTATTCATTTAAAATGTGAATATTTTTAAAATTAATCAACAAAACAGACAACGCAAAAAATAAAACAAGCTCCTTCTATCTCTTGACATTTTTCTTTCTAAAACATTCACCATTTAAAAGTGCAAATCGTGTTCCGCATAAAAATTAACTCCACTTGCTCACTTTTACATTCTTTTAATAAATAACATGTCCACCAAAAAAAACAACAACAAAGTCACAAGTTTTATTTAATTATATCCCATTCCTATGACAGAAACAAATAAATAAATTCCAGCTTAAGGGTGACAAGGGTGATAAAGGTGACCGTGGTCAAGACGGTATACCGGGCCGTGACGGTCGTGATGGTTCGCCCGGTCCACCAGGTCTGCCAGGTGCCAGTAGTGCTGATGATACAATCCGTTACATACCTGTGCCAGGCCCACCAGGACCACCTGGTCCACCCGGTCCGGCAGGCGTACCCGGCATATCTGTAACAGGTCCCAAAGGAGAGCCGGGCAGTCCAGCGTACGGTGAAACAATTTACAATTTGAGACCAGGTAAGCTGTAAAAAAACGACAGTTTTTTTTATTCGCATACAATATTAGAAACTGTTATATTTATTATCGTCATTTATTTTATATTTAACACAGTGGAACGAGGTCTAATCTGAAAATCGTTCAATGAATAATTTAGTGTTGTTTGTAAATTTTTTTGTGTTTAGCCGTTTCGTTTGTTGTTTATAATTGGAAGAGAATTAGATAAAAGAATGAGATAGATAGATAGAAAGCCTCTAATTTTTAAATTGTACAAGATTGTACGGCTCA
>JAZBGW010000862.1:0-19913 GCA_037464815.1 Mylabris variabilis
CGTCGTTCTTTTTCTTTTTTCATAGTTTCTTGTTTCTTTCTTTATCTCTCTGCAACCTTCTTTCTTTGTTTTTGCACTCTTGTTTTTCACACTTTCTCTGAAAAGAAGACATTCCTTTCTTTATTTCTCTGCTACTTTTTTTCTTATTTTCTCTCCCGTCTTTCCTTAATTTTATCCTGTAGTTCTTTATTCTTTCTATTCTGTCTTTCTTTTTCTTCCCTAATACTTTTTGCTTTTTATTTCTTTCACTTCTGTTGATCTTTCTATCATGTCTTCCTTTCTCTTTTGTTTTCATCTTCTTCTTTGTCTTCTGTCTTTTTCGGTTTTTGTGTTTCCTTTCTTTGTCTACCACTCCCTTAATCCACTCTTTTTTCTCTTTTTCTCCTGTCATTCATTCTCTCTTGTAACCCTTTCTTTTCTTCGTTCTTTCTTGCTTTCTTCCTTTCTTGTTTCTCTTCCGTATTTTTTTTTGTTTCTCTACTGCTTAATTCTCTTTCTTCCTGGCCACCTATTCTTTCTTTTCGTCTCTCAGGTCTTTCTTTTTCTTCTGTCGTTTTCCTTTTCGCCTCTTCTACCTTTCTTTCGATCTTTTTGTCATCTATAATTTCTTTTTTTCTTTCTTTTATTTATCAAATAACATAGAATGTAATGCTTAGTCTTTTTTCTTTCTCCTCTGTCTCTTACTCCCACCATCATTCTATTTTGCTTTCCCTTTAATTTTTGTTCTCTGTTGTCACATTTTTTTGGTTTTCTTTCGCCGTCTTTTTATTTTTCCATAATTTTTTGTTTCTTTCTTTTTCTCTCTACAACCTTCTGTCTTTGTTTTTTCCCTCTTGTCTTTTTCCACTCCCCTGCCCTGCCTCCCTTTCTTTCCTTCTCTCCTACTTTTATTCTTACTTTCTCCCCCGTCTTTCCTTAATTTTATCCTGTATTTCTTTATTCTTTCTCTTCTGTCTTTCTTTTTCTTCTCTAATACTTTTTCTCATCGTTTTTTCCTTGTTTCCGATTTATTCTCTTCTTCCTTTCTTCCTTCCTTTCTTGTTTCTCTTTCGTCTTTTTCTTGTTTCTCTGCTGCTTCTTTCTCTTTCTTCATTGTCATCCTTTCTCTCTTTTTGTCTCAGGTCTTTCTTTTTCTCCTGGTGTTTTTCTTTTCGCCTTTTCTGCCTTTCGTTCTTTCTGCCATGTCTAATTTCTTTCTTTTTTTTGTCTTTCTTTCCTTCTTTCTTTCTTTCCTTCCTTCATTCTTCCTTTCTTTTTTCTCTCTCTCTCTCTCTCTTTCTTTAATTTTTTCTTTCTTTCTTTTGTTCGTTCGTTCGTTCTTTCTTACTTTCTTTTTTCTTTTGGTTTTCTTTTTCCTTTATTTCTGCCTCTTTTATCTTTATTTCTCCCCACCCTTCAGTATTTCTTTCTCCCCTAACCTTCTTTATTTCTTTTTTTGTTGATATTCTACCCATGTATCGGCGTGATAGCAGTAGCCCCACTAATTCAAGTCACGAGTCGCCACTGATTTCTAATATTGTAGTCAAAAGGTTACAGACTTAGTAATAATAATAATAATATTGTTTTTTTATAGGTTATTATATCGACAAAAATTCTTTCTATCGATCAGTGATAAATTAGTTGAGAATTATGAAAATAATAATGAAACGTATTTGATAGGATTGGGATATTTGTTAGAAAACACACCGAAAATAGCAATTCTACAACAATTTCCTAAAGTAATACAACAATTATTAATTAATCTTGTTTTTTTTTTGTTTTGATTAATTAAACTAAATTTCAGATAGTAACATTGATAATGTTATGTTTAGATACGTGTAATAATCCACAAATACTTGAAATTCTTTTACAAATCCTTTTAGATTTCATCATCGATAAACAACAATGTATTGATGATCATCTAGATGATTTTTTGATACGTTTTATAAGACTTTCAACATACGAATCATCAATGGTAAATTATAATTTTCAAATTAATTTGCACTTAATTACTAAATCAATTACAGAAAGTACGGATATTATCATTGAATTGTTTAGAGAAGATAACAATTTATCCAATATTTAAATTGGTGAAACATAAAAGTGTTGTTACAAATGAATTGGGTAAGTGTTTAGATGATAAGAAACGGTTAGTAAGGAGAGCTGCAGTCGATGCTCGTACACGATGGTTTTTATTGGATAATTATCAATAATAAAGTTATTGATTATTTACAATTTGCATTTTCATTAAATTTCCTTTTATTATAAAAGAATATCCTAAATAAATATTATTTAATTATTGATAGAAACACTCGTTATCATCCAATGGTAATAATTTCTTGTAGAGATTTGCGAATTTCTCAAATCGACAGAAATTCTCACAGTTCGGCAATTTGAAACGCCTCGGCTTATCTGTTGTATAATCTTGATAAAATATCTAAAAAATAATATTTTTAAATCGAGAAATTATTTAAAAATCATCAATTTACTTTAACACCACGAATTCCATTAATATTATGGATCTCGACAAGAATGTAAGCCCCATAGGGTGGTACGTGCGGCTCGAATATACCTAAATATCTCAATAAATACGCTAAATTGTATTCATGTGCCGAATACAAATACATCTTTGTATGTAGATCGTGTTTATGGATCTTATTGCGTGTATCTTCAATCAATTTCTTCAGGAAAAAACCGGAAGATAAACGTTTTAATTGATTCGTATAAGTCGATGAATTATAGTCGAGTATAGCAAATTCACGGACTAGATCGGGGAAAAACCGTTTCGTCCATTGTGGTAAAACCAATCCATTCTCATTCTAGAAATCGATAATTTAACAGATTTATGCCGATGCTTGAGTACCAATAAGTACGCGATTCGTTTGTGTTTTATAAACCAACCTCAACCGATGTTTGGATTCGAGAAGACGTGCTCGAGCACTCGCTCGTTTCACAGTATATTTGCGCATGTGCGCCAGAAAAACCCGACTTGCTCCGAGAATTCCCGAAGTACTAATTTGTACTTGAGTTTCTATCCGATCTAAAGTTGGTTTATAAATACGGCCATTATACATTAGAAAAATCTAAAATACCTCTGTAATTAGTGTGAAATATAGGTCTGCTAGGTGTTTCGGTGTCATTTCGTAGCCGGTATTTTCGTTTAAATCTCGATAATGATGCGTATAATTCTGATACAGTTGTAAACCATCAGTGGTATTGAGAAATTCGAAATAGAGTCGATTGAATAATGGACAATTCTTGTATGGATCACCTAAAACCTATTTCACAAATTATAGTCGTTTTAAGGGGATTCCGGAGACATTTATCGATTCGGCGTGCGAAAACAGTCAATTTTCAAACAGCGATTATTCGCTTGTTTTTTAAGATTTTAAGCGAGCTTCATGTTCTCGATTTCCACATTAACTTTCTAAATACGAGATTATAATTTTCTGTTTTGAAAATTATGCATGGCATCACTGTTGGATTTTTTTTAAATTTTCTTCAATTACCGGAAAACTAATAAACATATCGGGAAAATTGTTAAATATTTGGAAAGCTGTTTCAATTTGCTATCTAAATCAATTGAAAATCGATAATATTGAACAAGTTCTAGCCAGTTATGAAGAAAAACGTACGAAAAAACAGGGTCCAAGAGTTTGGTCTGCCATTCAGAATTTTATCACATTTTTTCCAAAATAGTAAGGTTTACAACGTGCAGCTTGAAATGCTCTATCCAACGCACGTCAATTTTTGACATTATCTTAAAAAACAAGCGAGATATCAATGTTTGAAAATTGTCTATTTCCGCACGCCGAATCGACAAATGTCTCCGGACTCCCCTTAATTCCAATCAACAACAATATTTACATGATCATCTTTTAATGTCCAATAATTGAATGGTACCGGTTGCCATTTCAATCTCTTCTCCCAAACGAGATCATCTTGTGGTGGAAATAAAGAGGCTAAAACTAATTGTAATGACATCTTTGTACGATTATAATCAGTACAACGGGCATCAACTGTTTCGATATTGTATTTGCCTAAGAATCGACCGTATCGTTTATGTAATGCCTTGCCAAGGAGGTACTCTTTCCGTTTACCGGCCTAAAATCATTTATAATTAATTGATAATTGATAATTATTGAAAAAAAATGATAACTACATTGGTTAATTGTCCGTAACCGACTGGATGGTAAGTGTGATTGATATGTGGATCATTAGGATAAATCACGTGTCGGTCAGGTGTTCGATCACCATGCCGGAAGAGCTAACAAAATTAATTAATTAATTAAAAAGAGTATTGATTAAAATATTGGAAACAATAAGTACTACTCACCACATGCACTAATTCTAAAGTGTCATCATTGATACGATATCCATCAACAATAATTAACAAGATACTAATTAATATTAATTGTTGTAGATACATTTTCATTTGTTAAAGTGATTCGTGAACTCTGATTCCAGCTTATTTATTAGTTTATATATAAGTATAAAGTTATCAATTAAATTTGCCGGTCAGCTACTTATTAAATGATAATATTTTATTAATTTCAGAAATAATTATACGAGGTTCACCCATAAAATAGAGACTTTTTTAATTATACAAAATGAAAAATTTATTAATATTACGTAATTTTTGGCATAAATAATCGTAATAATTAAAAAAATTACTTGAAACAATTTAAAAAGCCCGCTTTCTCGCCATTTCCATAGCAACCAGAGCTAATAGAATTATAATTTCAAAAATCCCGCCTTCTTCCCGTTTCCTTAGTAACCATTTGTTAGCGGCGTTACATTGCACGCGCAACTTGCATTAAATTCCAAAATTACATTCGTAAATTTTCACATAATGCACCAAAAGAAGTATAGTTAACTCAAAACTTTAAGAGAATAATAATCCAATAAAATTTCGTAAATAACTATAACTTTACAATTCTGTTAATCAAAACAGGTAGCAGATTCTTTTGTTCAGGGTTGCTTATGGTCAATAGGTGCTAAATTTTATTACTCTCTTAATGTTGTGAATCGACTATTCATAATTGAAACTTTTTTTTCGTGGTGATGGTTCACCAGTGCCGTGTGTTAAAGGATTCACTGGTCGAATGCTTCACGAGGGACCCACTAGCCAGCCGTGGGGGTAGTGGTTAAAAACCCCGGGTATTAGGATAATGGAAGTGGTGACCCTTTCGGTAAGTGAACTGAGTCAAAATTTAACAGCTCGGGTGCTGACCTCCATTGTCAGTAACCTACCCCTGGTGTCTGAGGGCTTTTGGTAGCTAGGTCTTGTTACACTATCAGCATTTATTGAGATTAGGCTGTGAAAGCAGGTATTAGATGTAAAATAACGAGGCTATAATGAGTGCTATTATTACTAAGAGCGAGCTGAGTGAGCGAGTGTTGTAATGATTTGGGGTAATAATAGTACACATTATAGTGAGTTGTCTACTATACTTTATCTACGACTTATTTCTAAATGTACAAGTACTGGTGGTGTACAAGAATATCACAACCTTTTCGATAATAAAATCGTACAAAAAATGGATAATTTAGAACTATTTGTTAAAACTGTCGTTTTATTTATTTTTTGTCGTTACCATGGTTTTTTACATTTGACAGAAACTATTCTTGGTCATTTTCCATTGTAAATATTCTCACAACTAAGTATTTGTTTGAAATGTCGTTTTATTTATTTTTTGTCGTTGTCATGGCATTCTTACATTTCATAGAAACAACGATTCAAAATCGCACAAAAAAACAGACACTTTCGTCTACTTGTTAAAATTGTAGTTTTATTTATTTTGTCGTTGCCATGGTTTTTTGACATACTATTTTCTGATTGCCTTAGGAGAGGGAATAATGGTGCATTATTCCCTCTCGTAAATAATATGGGGCATTATATTGTTAAAACTATAAGTATAATAGCCACTTTATGTATAAGCCGTAGATAAATGGTCGTTATTTTCTGAATGACCCTCGTAACCAGTGAAATAAAACACATACAAAAAAATTACTTAGAAATCTGTCTTACGCTCTGTTTATGTCTTTGATGAACTTTAAAACGTGATGTCAATAGTTATCAAAAGTTAAAAAGAGAAATTGGCTAATTAGAAAAGCGCTATATAACAAATTAGGACAATATATGGAATTGAGAAATTTTGAAATTGGTAGCACGTGACTACAATTTTATAATTACATGTCTATATTTAAAACAGATCAGTGTTAAATTAAGAGAAACAAAAATACGGTAAATAAATCAGTTATAAATTATTTTTAAAGATGCATTAAACAAATTTAAATTGCATATGTTATCTACATATGATAATTTGTTAATTATTCCGAGGTGTATTTGAAATTTTCCATTTAGATTAAACTTTTATTGCACTTGATTATAATTATTATTATTTATTTGTTTATGCATTTTTAGGTACTTAAAACATAATTGATACATTTTTCTAATCTTCCACAAATATTTTTTTAATGCATTGATGTTTATTACACTGTAATCTCTTTATGTTGTAAGTTTCTAGAGTCGGATTAGCAGCTTATATATAACAAACTTACATATATAACAAACTTTATATCTTGTAAATAAAGCCGGTATCCAAAAATTAATTATCCTCTTGTATTTAATTCACTTATACAGGCTGTCCCGTAAGTAAAGCACACCCTTTTTAGGGGTAAATAGCCGATGAAAGTCTAAAGCCCACTTTATATTATCCGATATTTTGTTCCGAGCAAATAAAACGAGAATTTTGTGTCTTAATCCGAGTTGCCGCATCCGAGAAACCTTTCGAGTTTTCATCCGTTTTTTTGCAAAATACAACGATCTCTAGTTTCATCCGAGTTTTCATTCGATTTACTAGTCCTTTAAGTAAAGCATATCTTTTTAGGGGTAGATAGCCGATGAAATTCTAAAACCCACTTTATATTATCCTAATTTTTGTTCCGAGCAAATAAAACAACAATTTTGCGTCTTAATCCGAGTTGGCGCATCCGAGAAACCTTTCGAGTTTTCATTCGATTTTATGTGCCATATAAAATCTACTTTAAAGTCAAGTAACTACTTATGAATTTTTATCTTCAGTAAGTGTGTATCACTGAAAAAGATCGTTGAAATTTTATTATTACTCATATTAAGGCATTTTGGTGTTTTTAATTTAAAGATTTTGGTATTAGAGCTCAATAAGTATCTAAAAAAATGTTTATCTACGACTCATAGATTAGGTATACTTGTGGTTTTTGCAATATAATGCCCTATATTACTTCGAGGGGGAATAATGGTTCATTATTCTCTCTTATAAACCAAACAGAAAATAGTATTTGACTCATTATTTCACTCTAATGTCAAAAAACATGATAACAACAAAAATAAATAAAACGACAGTTTTAACAAGTAGTTGAAAACGTCCATTTTTCCAGCGATTTTAAATGATAGTTTCTGTAAAATGTAAAAATGCCATGGCAACGACTAAAATAAATAAAACGACAGTTTTAACAAAAGAGTTGTGAGAATATACGTAATATTTACATTGGAAAGTGATCAAGAAGACGATTTTAATAGTA
The DNA here is from genome assembly GCA_037464815.1 of Mylabris variabilis. Lineage (NCBI taxonomy): Eukaryota > Metazoa > Arthropoda > Insecta > Coleoptera > Meloidae > Mylabris > Mylabris variabilis. Next base: position 7,546 of record JAZBGW010000862.1, read on the forward strand.
GATAATAGTCAAATGTAAAAAACTATTGTAACGACAAATAATAAATAAAATGACAGTTTTAACAAATAGTTCTAAAGTGTCCGTTTTTTGTGTTATTATTGATTTGCACGCTTTGCTCGTTGGTATTACCTTCATTCTTGGTAATAATAGTACTCATTAAAGCCTCGTTATATAATATATTCTATCAACTTTATTAAAATAATTCTAATATGTGTTTGTTTTTGACTCAAAGGTCTCTAATTTCAACTTTTAAAATTGATTTATTACGGAATTAGCCAATATTTTTACACTTTTTATTGTTCCTTAAAATATGATGAATGTAATCTGTCTTTGCTGTCAACTTTAATGAAGACGAACTGGAAATACTGCAATTTCTTTTAAACGTGATACCACCATGTTTGCCATATTTTAATAAAAAAAGCAAATAAAAACAAAAACGACTTAATCATAGCGAAATACACGTATCTAGGTATAGAATTTTTATACGCTCAATATGTTTGTGCAATGAAATTTTTCTTATCTTGTTATATTTTGATAAAAATATTACATAGGCTATCTATACAATCTTGATATTCTTCTTTCTATTCCGACGCAATACAATCAATCGAAATATAATAGAAGATTCGTGTGTGGAAGCAAGGACGGATTGGCTTTATCGGTTTTATATGGAGATAATAAAGCGTACAGTGGTGAGTTTACAAAAGTGACCATTTTTATGGAGCGGTGTAAAACAAGCTTTCGACAATGTAACACAGGTCAGACTTTGTTAACAAAGATATTCAATACGAAGATTAGGCTGAGGTACTGGTACTATTTTGGCTATTTACCTGAATACAGTACTTGCTAGAAATTTGGCATAGTTCTAATACTTCCTAACTATCCAAGTTTTAAGCCTCAGGAGAGAAGTAGTACTCACAGGAACGAAAATATTTGATATTCTCGCCCAAGACTCGGTCTCTCTCTTTTTGGCACTAAAGTACTCATTTTAGTCCCGGACGTGCAAAAAGACAGTTTTTAAATTTTGAAAATTGTGTCATATAATCTTGTAATATATGTTTTATGGATAAGACTTCAAAATAGTTATGTATCTAATCCAGCCATAAATAATCTGATTGCTTGCGTTCATTATGTTCATCGTTTTGTTTGTTAAATTTCAAAGAAAAAAATATTATCTACATATTGTTTTATGTTTTGTGTATTAAAAATTAATGAGCGTGCGGAAAAGTGGTAATTTTACTCTAGTGACGGACCAATCAGAAACGAGTTGCCATCTTGTTGTTTACGTTGCTAAGAAACGGTCATAAAGGGCAGAAAATTGACAGTTTCGGTTCAATTGTAGTAAAATTTTATTTTTAATTTATAATTCCTTTATAGAGACGAACTTTTTCAAAAATTAACACAAATTACGTATAATTTTTCCAAAAATCCCATCATAAACAACATGCATTTTTTCCAAAGAACTTATCCCATTTAATTTAAATGGATTTATTATTTTAATCCTTTAGTAGATTATGAAATTGATATAAATTCACAAGTTACTCATAATTCAAAATAGTTTTTCTCCAACTAACTCAATAATCACGACGAATAAGATGAATTTTCAACAAATTTTATTGTTATTAACAATTACACTTTCTGGTGTTTGGTGTACTTGTGACAATAAAACAAATCCAGAATTGGAGACTTTAGTTTTCGTCCATACGGTAATTTTTCCAAAAATAATAAATTTTTTTAAATTAATACATTTTTTTTTAAAATTTTAGATTTTTAAACATTGCCACCATACACCGGATAAACACGATCTATATCCGAATGATATCCATATAAATATAACATATGAGCCCTTCGGTTATGGACAATTGACAACGGTAAGCTTCTCTAATTAAAAAAAAAACCGATAAATAAGTATTAAGCTCCAAGGATCGTAATGACACTTATTATGGTACAAGTTTTGAGGTTTATTAGATGAGGCGAAAGCCAACTCTGATAAACTCAACGTGTACTTAATGATTAAAAAAAAAACTCAAAAAGAGTAATTTTATTTCGAGTTTGACATTTCAAAATTTTAAAAATCCCGCGTTCTTCCCGTTTCTATAGTTACACTTTGTTTTCCGATTTAAGGAGAAGTCGGAGAGATTTGTCGATTCGTCGTGCGAAAAGAATCAATTTTCAAACGGCGATTACTCGCTTGTTTTTTAAGATAATGTCAAAAATTGACGTGCATTGAAAAGAGCATTTCAAGCTGCATGCTCTAAAGTTTTCTATTTTGGAGAAACGTGATAAAATTCTGAATGGTAGAGAAAACTCTTGGACCCTATTTTTTTCGTACATTTTCCTTATAACTGGCTAAAACTTAGCCAATATTAAAGATGTTTAATATTTATGAAGTGACTTAGATAGAAAATTAAAAGGGCTTTCCAAATCTTGAAAAATTCTCCCGACATGTTGGTTAGTTTTCCGATAATTGAGGAAATTTTTCAAATGTGATGCCACGTATAATTTTCAAAATAGAAAATCATACTCTCGAAATGTGAAAGACGAGGACATCAAGCTTGCTTAAAATCTAATTTTGAAAATTAAGCGAGTTTTACGGAAAATTGGAATGTCTTTTTTATTTGCAATTTAGAACTATTAAAATTATTTAATTTGGTTTTTGATTGATATGAAAATGTCGGAAATTATATCGACTTCACGACCATATCATTACAAGTGGAAAATATTTTGAAAATCTGTCTGGAATTCGATTTTCAATAGACGTTGTTTGTGTTACTATACGCTGTGTACTAGACGTTGCACACTAAATCACAGCAACAATAACAACACAAACATGGTCTACTGAAAATCAAATTTTGAGGCACATTTTCAAAACATTTTCCATTATAATGATATGGTCGTAAAGTAGATAAAATTTACGATATTTTCATACCAATCAAGAGGCAAATTATTTAATTTTAATACATGTAAATGATAAGTGAAAAGGGGGTCCAAATTTTTCCTGAAACTCACTCAATTTTCAAAATCCGATTTTAAGCTAGCTTCATGTTTTTGCCTCTCACATCACCTTTCTAAATTCGAGAGTATGATCTTCTATTTTGAAAATTATGCATGGCATCACTGTTGGAATAAAATTTAAATTTTCTTCAATTATCGGAAAATTAACAAATATATCGGGAAAATTCTTACATATTTGAAAAGCCCTTCTAATTTTCTATCTAAATCAATTGAAAAATATTAAAAATCGATAATATTGAACAAGTTTTAGCCAGTTATGAAGAAAATCTACGAAAAAACAGGGTCTAATAGTTTTATCTGTCATTCAGAATTTTATCACTATTTTCCAAAAAATGAAGCTTTACAGCATGCACCTTGAAATTCTCTATCCAACGCAAGTCAATTTTTGACATTATCTTAAAAAACAAGCAAGATGTCAATGTTTGAAAATTGACTATTTTCGCACGCCGAATCGACAAACCTCTCCGACTTCCCCTTAATTCGTTGTCGATACATTGCGCGCGCAACGTGCCTTGCATCTCAAAATATTACTCAACATTTTTAAAAAAACGCGCCAAAAGGAGTATAACTTCAATTTTTTTTTTATTATTATTATTGTTTTATTTTAGAAAGGCAAAAAGTATTGTTTCAATATCGGCCAATATATTCGTCAACGTTACGATGGCTATCTATTAGATCAATATACCAAAAATGTTTTATGGGCAATATCAACGAATTATAAACGAACAAAAATGTCTTTAGAACTAGTTTTGAGTGGTATCTTTCCACCAACTATCGATGATTTATTTGTTGAGAATCAAATATGGCAACCGATTCCATTCATTTATGAAGACCATGCTGGTTTCTTATCACCAGCGATAATCTATTGTAATAAATTTATACGAAATTATTGCCATTATCAACATTCAAATGAAGCTCAAACAACGATTACATTGTATCAACAATTCTTTAGTGAATTAACAACATATACAGGCTATGAAATTCATGTACCGAATGATTTAGGTAGAATTTATACCGTATTCAAATGTCAAGTAAGTTATTTCATATACAGGATGTTTTTTTAAAACTTGTCAATATTTTAAGAATTTGTAGAGACGGCCCTGGAGACACTTTTAGCAACATTAGAACCTCGTAGCTTACTTAGGAGTCGGTAAAAAAGCGATCGTTTTCAACAATGTCACAATTTTCAAAAACTAGCAAAGCACGTAAAATGACTAAGAATGACTCATAGACTCTCCTAAAAGTGTTTTTTTTTGTTTTTCCCCCATTGCATTTTATAGAAAATGCAAAACATTTCCACTTATTCCAGAATAAAATGGAGAAAAACAAAAAGAATTAATTTTGGGAGGATCCTTGAGTCATTCTAAGTTGTTTTGCGTGTTCAGTTCATTCTTGAAAATTGTGATATCGTCAGAAGCGAACGTTTTTTGACCAACTTTCAAACGACCTACGAGGTTCTAATTTTGCGTAAATGATGTCTAGACACCCTCTTATAAGTCTTTGAAATAGTTTTCAAATCGCTCGCTAACTAAAAGGAGTTTCTTAAGAATTGACCACTTTTAAAAAGCACCCTGTATACCGGCTGTCTGTTTTAAATGTGGTCATTTTGTAGGGGACCCTGGAGATCATTTTAACGAAACTGGAGCCTCTTAGCTCATTTGGGAGTCGCTCATTTTCGAGAATGTTATTTTTTCACCAACTATACAAATAAAACGATTAAGACTGACCCTTATAAAACTCCCCAACATTGTTTTTTTTTGTTTTTCTTTACCTGTTCCAGAATAAAATGAAGAAAAACAAAATAAATCAATAGTAGGAGTATCTAAGAGTCATTTTTAGTTGTTTTTTGACCAGCTTCCAAATGAGCTTCCTGGTTCAAATTTGCTAAAATAATCTCCAAGGAAATAAATTATTTCATATATACCGGGTGTGGTCAATTTGTAAGGGGTCTAGAAAGCATTTTGACAAAGCTGGAGCCTCGTAGCTTATTTGGGAGTCGGTTAAAATCGCTCGTTTTCGTGTTGTTTCTTCACCAAGCAACTATACACGTAAAACGACCAAGCCTGACTCGTGGATTCTTATAAAATTCACCCAACATTGATTTTTTTTTTGTTTTTCTCCACTGTATTCTAGATAAAATGCGAAACTTTATTACTACCTGTTCAAGGATAAAATGGACAAAAACGAAATAAATCAACAATTAGAGTATATTTGAGTCATTCTTAGTTATTTTTGTGCGCAATTAGTTTTTGAAAATTTAGACGTCGGTGCAAATGAGCATCTTTTGACCGACTTCCAAATGAGCTACGAGGTTCAAATTTTGCTAAAATAATATCCAGGGACTACCCTACAAATTCTTGAGAACAGAATCTACACCGTACTCAAATGTCAAGCAAATTATTTCATATAACGGGTGAGTTACCTAAAACGACAAGTTGCCATGGCAAATCCCATTATTTGGCGAACGATTTGAAAAATATTTCAATAATTTGCAGTATGGTATCTGAAGACTATTAAAGCAAAATTAGAACATCGTAGATCATTTGTAGGTCGGGCAAAAAACATTAGTTTCTACCGATGTAGCGAGTTTCAAAAATAAACTAAACACACAAATGAAAATCGCGACATCGTTAGACCTACTTTTAAATGAGCTACAAGGTTCTAATTTTGCTAATTTTTTCTCTAGACACTCTCGTATAAGTCTTTGAAATATTTCTCGATTTCGCTCGCTAAATAATGGCAGTTGTCATTAAAACTTTTCGTTTTAGGTGAATCACCCGGTATACCGGGTGTCTGTTTTAAATGTGGTCAATTTGTCGGGGCCCTGTAGAGTATTTTGACAAAGCTGGAGCCTCGTAGCTTATTTGGGAGTCGGTTAAAATCGCTCGTTTTCGTGTTGTTTCTTCACCATCCAACTATACACGTAAAACGACCCAGCCTGACTCGTGAATTCTTATAAGACTCACCCAATATTGATTTTTTTTTGTTTTTCTCCACTGTATTCTAGATAAAATACGAAACTTTACTACCTCTTCTAGAATAAAATGGAGACAAACGAAATAAATTAATAATAGGAGTATCGTTGAGTCATTCTTATTGTTACTTGTTTTGCAGTTAGTTTTTGAGAATGCCGACGAGTGTTTTTGACCGACTTCCAAATGAGCTACAAGGTTCAAATTTTGCTAGGATGTTCTCCAGGAACTACTCTACAAATCTTTGAATATATTTTTATAAATTATTGTTTTTTTTTGATTAATTAGGAAGAATTCGGTTTACAATTACCACCATGGGTGCATAAATATTACCCAACAATCTTAGAAGAAATCTATTCAATATCGTTCAAATTCCAATCATCTACAGCTCTGTTAATGAAATACAATGCTGGTTTTCTATTAAAACGTATTTTGGACGATACAGATTTGAAAATTAAGAATCAACTTCATAAAGATAGAAAAATTCATATTTATTCCGGTCATGATTATAATATTGCAGCTCTATTGAGTATTTTACGTGTTTTTGAGTCACATGTACCACCATTTGGTGCTACAATCTATTTTGAAGTCCACTATATTAATGAACAATATGGCATAAAGGTTGATTTAATAAATAATTTCATATAATTTTTCAATTAGATAAATGAGAATTTGATTTAATTTTCAGTTATTCTATCATGATTATACAACAACTGATCCACGTTTATTAATAATTCCAGGATGTGAAGAATTTTGTGTTTTAGATACATTGAAGGAGATTGTTAAAGAGTATTTACCGTCAAAATATGATTCTTGTGACATTTTGGGCGAATTGGATGATGATGATGATGATGACGATGATGATGATGATGATGATGATGATGATGATGATTAATCGATTGCGAATAATAAATTCACAGATTGAAGCATAATATAGTTGTTTTATTATTATCATTTTTTTTAAATCAGTAAACCGTTGAGTTTCGTTTCGAATGCGTCGATTATTACGAGTTTTTTGAGTAAAAATGTTCGTTTCCAGAATACGACCATAGATCTAGTATATTCATGGATAGCGCTTTCCTTAGCTGCGCCTATAGCTCATGCTTATCAGTACTAGTAGTAAATCAATAATGGTATAAATTTTGCTTGCCTATCCACTATTCTGCGATAAAGCGCTATCCATGGATATACTAGATCTATTTATCAGTTTATCACATATTGTAATGGTTGTTTTTATCTTGTTGTTCTTTACTTTTTATCCTGCCGTACTTTATGCCCTCTAGTTTTTCTTTCGCTCCTATTTTGCTTTGTTTCGTTTTATATCCCTCTTATTTTCCCCCTCTCCTCCCGTTCCTTCTTTTGTTCTATTATCCTCATTTAGGTTCTTCGTTTATTCGTTGCTTTTTCGAGTTTAACTTTAAATTTTAAAACAATTTCCTTATTTATTTTCAGATTTTTTAGCGAATTTTGTTATCCAGTTTTAGTTGTAAGGTCTTTCTGTCAAGGTTTCATGATATGCATTTTGTTTTTTGAAATTATAAATTTTTATCAAACTTTGTTATTAAATTGTCAAAAGAAAACATTTTTACAAGGATCCTCGAGTCATTTCAAGTCATTTTACGTGTATAACTGACTGGTGAAAATTTCGACATTGCTGGAAATGAGTCGTTTCTTGACCAACTTGTAAATGAGCTACATGGTCCTACTTTTGCTAAAATCTTCTCTGCGGACCACCCTATAAATCGTTGAAATATTTTCAAGTTTTAAGCCAACTAATAGGAGTTTCATTCAAATTTGGCGTATTTATAGCAGCAACCCTGTATATAAAGTTTTAGTCCCAATTTTTCGCCTTGATATTAGAAGATTTTTGTCCAGTCAACAGTTTTCAATAAATTTTACTATTAAGTTGTGATAATCAAACGTTTTAAAAAGATTACTCTGGTTTTTAGCTAAATTATTGACTGTTTATCAAATTTAAAAAAAAATGCTTATCATAAGTCATTGATTTTATTAATACCAAGTTTACTAACGAATTTTAATAATATTATAATTTAATCGATTTTAGAGCTGAATTCTCGACCATGAATACAGATTAATAAATGTTTTCATCTTAAATCATCATTTTTTATCGAATTTTGTTATGGAATCATCAAAATTTAGTGTGCTAGCAGCATCCCGACTAATTCAAATAATGATCCGTTAATGTACAAGACGGAAGTTACTGATTCACATTAACCTATTAAAGCGAAAATTTGCGATAAATCAATATAGAAGAAAAGGTTAAACGGACACTTTATGATAGAATAATAATATCCTCATTATTTAGATAAAATTAAACTATTTTTGATAAGAACTAAATTACATTGATATTAATTCATTTGAAAGTCCAATCGTTCATCTATATTTGCCTTTATATATTTTTTTTGTATCTATTACTTTATTTGAGTAGTACTTGAACTCTATGACCTTTCGTTAATTGGACGACTGCTCTTACTACTAAGCTATTCAGGGCTTTGAACCGTTATCTTTTTTTGTTTCAGTTTGCGTTCTGCCTTGAAGTATTGCTGATACAGTTACAAGGCAGGAATGAAAGAGGAGATGAAAAGATAAAGAGATCGTGTTAAGTGGTATGCTAGAACCGAAAGAAGCCGGTTTTTCTTTCCGGTTCAGCTCCGGGTTTCGTTCCGGACAAAATTTAGGTTTTTTTTCTTAGCTAAAACGATGATAAGGCTTAATTGTCTGAAAAAGTGGCTTGTTTTTTGAAATATTTTTAGGACAAAAGTCATATTATTTTTGGATTATTAGAAAATCTAATAGTTTCTATACCGAAAATCGAGCCGCCCCCCCGTGAAGAATAAAATTTGTGATCGATTGAGATATTGCCGAGCTCAATATCTCTTACCGTTTTCAAGTTATCTGGCTTAACAATAGTACGATTTTAGTCTAGCATTTAACAATACCCTTAAGGTGCAACTGGAGTCAGATCTCGATTTTTTGTCTGAAAAAGTGACAATTCTTAATCATCGATTTCTCGTTTGTTTTTCGGGATATTCAAACGCTTTAACCAGTGTTGAATTGGGCGTTTCACCGTGCATCAAACAAAGTTTTTCACTCTGGAAAATGTTCACTAAATTCTAAAGTAGCGAGGAAAATGTCGGAGCACGTCAAAATTTTTCTTATCTTGCCCCGTTTACAATTTTAAAGATAAAACGTCGTACAGCAGCTTGTTTGAAAGCCTATTTAAGGGCGGAGGGCAGATGGTTTCTGAAAAATCTAGTTTTGGAAAAAAAAATAAAGAAAATTTTCTAACATTTTCTTTTTTCCAAAAATCGATTTTTCCCTCCGCCCAAATAAGCTGTTGTACGATTTTTTGTCTTTAAAATTGTAGAAATGGCGTGATATAAAAAATTTTGACATGCTCCGACATTTTCCTCTGCTACTTTAGATTTTAATGGAAATTTTCCAAACTAAAAAACTTTGTCGGATGTATCGTGAAACGCTTAATACCTCTTATCGTTTTCAAGTTACGTGTCCCAATATTTCTCTTATAGACTCTATGTACTTGTACGATTTTCGTCTAGCATTCGACAATACCCTTAAACTTGGTCTCTTTTATATGCTCATCACTGTACATAACAAACCACAAAAATTACATTTCATGGCTATTTTTTCCCCCCGATAAACAATGACTTGATGCAATATTGTCTACAATTAAATTGCCATTATATGACGAATCGATAATTTAACATCACTTCATTATATACTCTTCATTTTTTTCCCTTAGAGTTCAAATAGTCATGACGATTAACTGTCGCTATCAATTCAACTATTGTTATGATTGTACAAAGAAAATATTGCCGTTGATGGATTAACTTTGATGAGAGCTTACTCGATTCTACTGTCTATTCAAATATGAGAAAACAAATTGTCTGTATATATATATTTTTTTTTGTTCTCTTATTGTATACAATTAAGTAAATGTGGGTGAAATATTGATAAATTGCTTATACAGACTGGCTTATATTAAGATTAAAAGAATTGTTATGGGTAGATCTAGGCCAGGGGTCGGCAAACTTTCGACAGAGACGAGTCAAATTGTCAAAGAGAACAAGAAATTGTTAAAAACAAGAACAAGAAATGAAGGTATCAACCAACCATATACTAGTGTGTAATCAAAATCGCCGACAATCTTGATTTACGTGGAATAGAGTGCAATAAACATATTTTGAAGGGTCAAAAAGAATAAAAGAATGAATAAAATTGAGCATGGGTGATAAAGGGAAAGAAAGGCCGATGATAGATAAGGGTAGAAACAAAGAAAGTGACACGAGAGATAAAAAGCCAACGAAGTAAAGTAAAAATATAAAAAGGAAAAGAAGAAAATGGAAGAAAGTAAGACAGGAGAGCAAGAAAAAAGAAAGTACAGGAATGAAAAAAAAGCAAGATTGAAATGACATAAAGAATGGCAAGAGAGAAGAAAGCAAACATAACAAGAGCGAAAGAATTAAAGGATAACAAGAAAGAAAAGATGACAAGAGAGAACGGAAGAAAGAAAGGAAGAAAGAAAAAAGAATAACAAGACAAAAATGAAGTAAAAAGAACGGCAAGAGAAAAAGAAAAGAGAAACAAAAGGAATGAAAGACAGGGAAGAGAGAAAGACAGAATAGAAAAAAGTATAAACGGAAGAGGAAGACAAACGTGAAAAGAAGAAAAGCAGGTATAAAAAAAGGTTATGAGAAAAAGAAGAAGTAACACAGAAGAGATGGAAAAAAGAATGACGGAAGAAAAAGAAAAAAGTCAGGCGAGAAAGAAAGAAAAAAATACAGGCAAGAAAGACAAAAAAAGGGCAACAGAAGAGAAAGAAAAGTGGGAGTGAAAAAAATAACGAAATACAGGAGAACCAGATAGAGAGGAGTGGGGAAATATAGGAGAGAATGAAAAAGAAAAGCCAAACTGGAGAAAAAAAGGAAAGAAAGAAAGATCGGAGACAAAACAAAGGAAGTATAGGGGAGTACGAAAGAGATAAAGACAATGAAGAAAAAGGGCAGTAGAGAAATAATGAAGAAGAAAAGAAAGTGACAAGAGAAAGAAAGCCAACGAAGAGTAATAAACCAAAAATATAAAAGAGAAAAGAAGAAAGAAAGACAGAAGAGAAAGGAAGAAAGTAAGACAGGGGAGTCAGAAAATAGAAAGTACATAAAAAAATGAAATGAAATAAAGAAGAGCAAAATAGAAGAAAACAGACGTAACAAGAGCGAAAGAAATACAAGATAACAAGAAAAAAAGATAATAAGGGAGAACGAAAGGCTGAGAAGAGAAAAAGAAAAAAAACAAGAGAAAAATAAAGTAAAAAGAACGGCAAGAGAAACAAAAAGAATGAAAGACAGGGAAGAGCGAAAGACAGAATAGAAAAATATATAAACGGAAGAGAATGGCAAACAAAGACAAAAGTGAAAACAAGAAGAAAGGAAGGTGTGACAAAAGAAGGTTATGAGAAGAAAAAAGAAAGAGATACGGAAGAGATAGAAAAAAGAATGACAGGAGAGAAAGACAAAAAGAACAAAGACAATCGAGCAAAAAGAAAAGGCGACAAGAGAGAAAAAAGCAGAAGAGAAAAACATAAAAAATACAGGAGAACGAGAAGGTGGGGGGGGGGATACAGGGGAGAATGGAAGGGAAAAGTCAGACCGAAGAGAAAGAAGGAAAAAAAGAAGAGTTGGAGATGAAAAAGAAAGAAGGAAGTAGAAGAAAAAAATAGAAGTGAAATAAAGAAATGTAAGAGACAAGAAAGCAAATATAACAAGAGCGAAAGAGATAAAAGGATAGCAAGAAAGAAAAGATGATAAGGGAGAACGAAAGACTGGGAAGAAAGAAAGAAAGAAAGAATTACAAGAGAAAAATGAAGTAAAATGAACAACAAGAGAAAAATATAGGAGAAACAACAAGAACGAAGGACAGGGAAGAGCGAAAGACAACATACAAAAAAAAAACAGGAGAGAAAGACAGACAAAGACAAACGTGAAAAGAAGAAGAAAGGCACGTGTGTAAAGGAAGGTTATGAGAAAAAAGAAAGAAACAGAAGAAAAAGAAAAAAGAACGACGAGTGAGAAAGACAAAAAGAAAAAAGTAAGGGCAACAAGAGAGAAAGAAATGCAGGAGAGGAAAAAAAATTAAAAAATATCGGAGAACGAAAGACAGATCAAAAACAAAAAAAAAGAAAGAAAATATATGTCCGAAAAAAAAAGAAAGACAGTGAAGAGAAAAGACAGTCGAGAAATAATGAAGAAATAATGGGTGACAAAAGAAAAGAAAGCCCGGATATAGATAAAGACAGAAACAAAGAAAGTGGCAAGAGAGAGAAAAAGCCAACAAAGAGTAGGTAAT
>JAZBGW010000863.1:0-19912 GCA_037464815.1 Mylabris variabilis
TCGTGTAAGTCAGGCTTTTTCTATTGACAAACTAACAGTGTGAAACAGTGCTATAGAACACAAAATTAGATCCTTTTTTAATTTAATTTTTACGGTTTACTAATTTGACAACGCGTTTAACATCAAAAATATGTTTTATTTTGGTTTCGTGCAACAATTTGACAGCGAACTTTAGCAGCTCTATAAGATTTTGCAACATATTAAATTGACACAGTTTTAAAGTGCTATGAAGGTGCAGAACAGTCAATTTAATACATTTTCAAATTTTTAGTACAGTGGTGGAACAGAAATAGTGAATCTTGTAAAAAAATGAAATTACTTTATAGTTGGGGCACACCCCCCTGCTTTTAAAGGTATAAGCTGTTTCTATTCATAAAATTTACAGCCGATAATTTCCCAACCATTAATTAAGTTATTTGACTTTCCTTATAAAATTCACTATTTCCATTCCACCACTATACAGGGTGTCCCGTAAGTCGCGCATTTCCTCCTGAGGGACAGATAAGGGATGAAATTCTAAGACGTTCTCTGACGCACAGGTAATTAGTAGTTAATTAAACTAAGTAGCCAATCAGGTGCTCTCTTAGTTTGATCAACTGTCCCGCCAGCCTGCTAACTGGTCCACTTCTCACGTTCCACCGTCCAGACTCTTTCCTTCTCTCTTTTTCTCTCTATAGGGAGCACCTGATTAGCTTCATAATTTAATTAATAACTAATTATGTGCGTGTCAGATGATGAAATGGTACAGGATTTTTCGTCTCAGAATTTCGTCACCTATTTGCCAGTGAGGATTAAATTCGTGACTTACGGGATATCCTGTACTGGCTCAAATAGGTATTTGACATAGGATGGTGCAGCCCACCCAATATGCAATACAAAATCCTCAATTTATTTTAATTCCCCCAATTCTTAGTAAAATTAATTTTAATAGATCTATTTACATAAAAATGTTAAAGACTTAAATCAAGAAAAACTAATCATTAATCATTTATCATCATAATTGATGATTTTTTAATTTTATTTTTGTCAAATAGTTGTCTATTTATAAGGAATTACCCAAAACGGCTCCAGTTACCCCCGTGTAACATTCTGTTACATTATCATGACAGAAGCCTGTTTTACACAGGCTCACAAAAATGACCACTTTTATATGCTCATCACTGTACAGCGCTTTGGAGAATTGTTTTCAATTATCGATTGACAATTCAACTGAATATCGTGTAAATATCATCAATTTTTTTAAAAAATTGTAAATAATTCCAAATAAGAAGTCATACAGCTAAATTTGCCAAAAAAAAAATTGTAAATATATCTAACAATTGTACTTAATAAGGATTTAACTTAATCAATAAATCCACGCTTTAATACTCTTTTGAATATAATTAAAATTATCGCTTAATTATTTCATTTTCTATTTTTAATTTATTGTATTTGTTTATGGAAAGACGTGCGAAAATTCACAAGTTTCGACACAATTCCGGGAAATTTCGTCAAGTTTTTTCCGGAAAAGATTACAGACAAAATGTCTGGTAGTGTAATAAGATTAATTGTTCATTTAAAAATAGATTATTATTAAAATTTGTTGTTTTTTTTTCTAACGAGAAAACCATATCCTATTATCATTAGCTAATTTGTGGTTAAAATTAATTCAATTCGCTATTTATTATCACATACTTCCTTCCGTACACATTTAGTTTCGATAAATTGTCAGTTTTTCCTTGATAACATCCGGAACGTCTGTAGTAAATTCTTTGATTGTCTCCCTAGTAGAATTTTGACGCATAGAGTATTTGTACAGAACGTTACATTTAGAAAACCGCTTTTTACTCGTTGTTATTGATTTAAAAGTATGTATACTAGCGATCTTAAAAAAAGACCGTGTCTTGAGCGAGAATATCACATATTTTCGTTCGTGTGAGTCAGGCTTTTTCTCTAGTGAGGTTAAGAAGGCGGGCAGCTAGAAAGATGTTAAAACGAATTTCCAAATTTGTAGAAAATATTTTTCTATTCAGGTAAATACCCAAAATGGCACCAGTAGCTCCACCTTTATCTTCTCAAATTTTCACCTGTTGAAAATCTGATACATTGTGACGACCGCCACGATAAGCCTGTTTTACACAGCCGGACAAGAAGTGTTTTTTTTTTTGATTGCCAGTGTACAATCAAAAAGAGTGAATCCTTCATTTTTTCCTAAAGATTCGTCTAGGAAAAACAGTCCGATTTTTCTTCATATTCACAACAAAGCTATCAGAAAACAGGCGATTGATTCTTTTAAAGGAAACGTTCTGTATTTATAGCTATGGTTCAGTAACTGATAAATTTTCTTTTCTTACAATGATCATCTCTAAAAATATGCTGAGACTTTTCAATATTAATGTAAGTAAAAAGCCAGTTCGGCGATATTTTCTAGTAGTTATCACTCATGATTTGACGGTATTGCCAAACAATCAAATAATTCTTCTGGAATTTATGAAAATTGGCGACTTATCAAAATTCCAAAACCAATGTTTAATTTGATCAAAATTGATAGACAGATTAATGAATAAAATATAGCAACAAATTGAATAAGAATTATTTTAAATTCAACTGCAATTAAAGAATATTTCACCTAAATATTAATCAAATAATCTTTCAAGTAGGAACAACAATGAACAATACAAGTTTAAAAATAGGTAGATATATAAAAATAGATACCTTGAATTATTTCAATTAATCGACTTAAATAATTAAAGTCGTTAATTTTTTAAATTATTTATTTTCAGTTTATTGGAAAGTTTATTTTACTTGTGGTAAACAGATTAGTAACCGTTCATGAATCTTCAACCAGTTAAATTCGTGCCTTATCAGATTTTATCAATTAAAGGCGACGAATTGAGAACGTAGGACGTAACTTGATATACCCAGATTCTTTAACAAAATTCAAATAAAATTAGGTGCAAATTTTTTTCTTATAGTCAGTCACATTTTTTTTCAAATTAAATTAGTTATTTTCACTAATTAATAGCAGAATCTGTAGAATCAATATTATACGTAAAAGTTCGATAACGTTCTAAGAAAAGTAGTTAAAATTTAAAATTTTATCGACTTTCCAAGAAAATCTTGAACATAAACAGCTATCTTTCATTTGCAAACTCTTATTAAAATTTTGAAAATCGCCTTGTCATCCAGTTGGTGCACTTTTTTTGATAAAAAAAGTCCCTTCAGTTTTTCGATTTGAAGAGATTTCCAAGTTTAGTTTAATCTTTTAGGATTCGAACTCCAATTTTTCTAACCAGGCCCGGTCTGGACAGCGCGGATAGGGGGAGATTCCCGCCGGAGCCAACTGTCTTTAGGGGGGGCACGCAATTATTAAAAAAAAATTGCATATGTTTATTTAAAATGTAGGGGATGTGAGAGAGATGTGTAACGACGATTGGCCATTAGAAGTATACAAAGTTCCAATTAATCGAAATTCATAATATTTTGATTGGAGCTTTTTTTCACCTGAACTATCTAAATGTGATAGTGCCTCGATAATCTCTTATTTTAAATGGAACGATACTTTTTATTACATTTTTGAATTCTATGGTTAAATAGAGGACTTTGATTTGTGGTCCAGCGCTAACAATTTGCAGTTATTTTGACTTTTACTGAGATTTTAAATTTAATACAATTAATGTCATTGGCCAAATTACACAGTCGCTTCACAAAGGCATCATTTCCACTCTTGTTAGAATGTAACTAACTGTTTTTCAAAATTCCAAAATCTATTTTTCATTAGCCCTATCTGTTCCCATCGCCACACCTTCTTCACTTCAAGAAAGCTTGCTTAACTCAACTAAAAGAAGGGATATGTTTCGTTCAAGAGTCGTCACATTTTCGGTGCACTCGATTGTACATATTATTAATACATCCTTTATAGGTATCTATACAGTAAGTTATTGGAGCTCAAAACTAGAATGTAAAATTTGGTGCAAAATAACGATAACTTTTGATTGATTATTGTTTCAATTAATTTGTTTTTATTTATTTTTTATGTAGAAAACGAATTTTCTGGCTCTTTAAAATCTAACCGTGGGAACACTTCAAATCTCTTATTTGTTATTTGATATAAAAAAAATATGAGATTCGAAAGAAAGTGAATATTTTCCAAACGAATCACATCTTATCTGGAATTCTTGATGGAAATTGCCCCGGATATTATTTCCAAATAAGAAAATCTTCCATTAAACACATCACCATTTAGCCTTTTCATCTGATATTAATGACGTTCAACCGCTTTTTTATCTTTTGCATAGTGTCGTTATAAAAACGGAACAAGATAACATTGACATTTATTATTTAATCTTAATCTATAAAATAGAAGATGACTCAATTAAAAGAATGAAAGAAGAAAACAATCATTGCTATTTTTCATTCTGTCTCCCAATAAACAGACTGTACAATTGTTTTTATAATTCTGAAATAGATGGTTTGGATTTTATGTCAAAATAATTAATTGTTATTTATTATAGACGAAACATTCCCTTGTGTTTATAATAAATATAGGTAGTGTAGTACATTTACACATTAAAGTTTACATGTTTAAAATATAAGAGGTGATATATATTTGATAAATCTATATTTACGTATTGTTTGAAAATATTGCCGTGTTATAATATGAAAAATGAATGCGATAATGGACTTAAAGTTATCACAGATGGGGATATCCATTTAAAATTTAATGTGAAAATGGCCTCTATAAATAGGACGATTGAATATGTCAATATGGGTTACAGAGAGTTTCTTTCATTTCAAGTTGAAATTACGAGGTGACGACGATACCACTCTAAATTGCGTTGAAAGCTGTACCATTGGTGATTAATTTTAACGAGATAGAGTAAGAAACAACAACAACAACAGCAAAAAAAACAAAAAAAAACTTATAAAGACTATGTTGCTATATGATTAGACAAATCTACAAATTAGAGATTGTAAAATAGAGTTTCTTCTTTACCCCCAAAAAATATAAATGTCAAGTTCACTTCTTATCTTGGCAAGTGGTTGAAGTTTATGGGGCTCGTGTTGGTGGCCGTGCTAACAAGTGGTGTCTAATAATTCAACATTATTAATAAAAGGCAGGCCACTTCAATGCAATTTACTTGACGCTAAAGTACATAATACAATACAGTGTAGACAGATTTGTTGCCAGGAGAGGAAAAAAAACAGGGGTAAATATCGATAAAAAGCAACTCCACGTCTTAGACTAAATCCACACTAATTGTAAGATCGTTTTAAAACAAATTAGAGAAATTGTGTCTAATGTGTGATTTCTAGTTTTAAAAATAACCTTTCCAGAAATCGTATTGTTTAAATGGACGAATCAGTTATTGAACTAGGGGACAACGCAATTTAGGAAGTTGAAAATGATAACGTCCGAATCTATTCTTTGAAATCATTGAATGAGTGAATGCGTTTACGATGATAATCATTTATTGAGAACTACATTATCAGCTTATAAAATGGATAATTTTAAAACGCTTGCCGCTTATCTCCTTTATCGATAATTTTAACAATTTTGGACAAGTAATGAAATTAAACTAAATTTTAATTCTTTTCGATAACATGACTTAAATTTGGCGCTTTTTATGAAAAGTATGGTGGCGTTGCATCGGAACCGTGGCAATAATACAGAAAATTATGTTATCGTCTCAATTTAAGCTCAACTATTGTTCGATAGATGTCAGTAAAAAGAGACTTACAAATTAAATTTATAAACTTTTCAGTAGTTCTACTGAAATACTACAATTCTTAATTAATTTTTCATGCTAAATTATTTAATTATTTATCATATGAATTCTATAAAAGTAAATTAATTGAAGATTTTTTCTATAATTTTTAGTTACGTTTAATCATTATTGTCTATAGTTTAAATTTCGTTTGATTCTACCGATTTTTTGCGGCGGCTTATGACAACGCTGCCATCAACTGTCATAGTTGTCATTTATTGTCAATGATTCAGGCGTGCACGTTTCTTTTCAATTTCCGTAACAAATTTAAAAGCATATTGTTGCATTTATAATCTCTTTTTACCAAAAATAATAAATAATAAAATTCAATAAATTGTGTGTTTTTATCGGTTGTGAAGAATGGAAGAAATCCTAGCCAAACTTTTAGTATCAAACAGTAAAGTTATTCAACAGGTAAATGTGATTCATACTAATTTAATTTACCGGTAAAATCTTTCAATTTTATCTAATTTTTTATTGTCAAAGAAGAAAAACATTATAGCAGAAACCATGTATTCTGATATACAATTAGTTTAATTGATGTATTTCTTTCGCAGGGGACCAAAGAATTAAAAGAAGCTTTCAAACAACCACAGGCAATTGTCGCATTGTGTGATGTGATTGTAACATCACAGAATCCACAAATTCGACAATCTGCAGCTGTTTTATTACGACGAAAATTGGGGAAAAAACGACAATGGAATAAATTGAATTTGGAAACAAGAAATCGGTACAAATATAATACATTTATAATAAAATTATTATAGTAAATCTTTTTCTAATTTTTAGTATTAAACAAGGAATTTTACCAGCTTTAATTAACGAACAAGAAAAATTAGTTAAGAATGCAATAGCACAATTTATTGGTATTTTAGGAAAACATGAATTTCCAGATAATACATGGCCGGAAGTTTTGGAATTTATTCATAAACTATGCAGTAGTGATAATGTTTTGGATAGAGAAGTAAATTTAATTAAAGAAAAAATGATTATTTATATTTAATACATTTTTATAATTTCTTCATTTAGCTTGGAATGTATACTTTATCGATAATGACGGAAATATCACAATCTTCATATATTAAACATGCTGATTCCTTTGCTGTACTCTTTACAAATGTTATCAATACATTACCACAGCCTGATTGCAATTTAGCTTATTATACAGTCATTACGATGAACAATCTTGTATCTGTGATAGGCGGCCATCAACAAGTAAGTCTTAAAACTATCCAACAAAAAAAAAAACTCGGAATTTATTATGACCAAAAAAACGTTAACACAAATAATGTGATACGTATTTTGCGTCAAATTAGATGACTTGATATTTAATTAACTTAAATTATGTTTAAATTGGTGAATCATTTTATCATTGGACTGATTTAAAATTACTCTTGATAAGATTTTCGCAAATGCGTTTATTTTTGGATTATTATCGTTTTTTAGTGTAGTCATTGAACCATTGTTGTACAAAATTTTCTATATTTATTGAATCTTGGGTGTTTCACCTAAAACGAAAAGTTCCTATGGCAGCTTTCGTTATTTGGCGAGCGAATCAAAAGATATTTCAAGGATTTGTAGGGTGGTACCTGGAAACTATTTTAGCAAAATTGGAATCCCGTAGCTCATTTGGAAGTTGGTTAAAAAAGCTCGTTTTGGACAAGGTCGCGATTTTTAAAAACGCCCAAAACAGGCAAAACGACCCACAATGACTGGAGGGTCCTCCCACTATTGATTTTTTTTTCGTTTTTCTCAATTGAATTCTAGAAAAAATGCGAAACTGTCAAACCTGTTTCATAATAAAATGGAGAAAAACGATAAAAATCAACGTTGGGTGGATCCTCGAGTCATTCTAAGTTGTTCTGAGTGTTTTTGACCAACTTCCAAGCTTCAAATTTTGCTACAATATTTTCTAAGGACCCTCCTAAAAATCCTTGAAATATTTTTCGATTCGCTCGCCAAATAATGGGAGTTTCATGCTATCTTCTGGTCTTTTTTTAGCAAAATTAAAACCTTATAGATTATTTAGGAGTTGGCCAAAAACGATCGTTTATACAATGTTGCAATTTTCAAAAACTAGCAAAACATGCAAATCGACTATGAATGACTCGTAGACCCCCCAATAGTGATTTTCTTCGTTTTTCCCCATTGCATTCTATACCTTCTCAACTTCAAATTAAGAATAATCAACTTCAAGATGGAAGTAAGCAATTTCATTGGGAATTAACAATTTCAAATTGAGTATATACAACTTCAAAACGAAACTAAACAACCCCAAATTGAGAGAAAATAATAAATTGATAATAAAATTGAGAGTAATCGATTAAGTCATAGTTAATTGACAAAAGTGTGGCATCAGAATGTAAATAGATTTTAATTATTTAATTTTTTGTATTTCTTTTTGGTCGTGAAACCCGTTAAGAAAATAAATTTATCAACATATAATCGAATCGACCATTATTTTTCAATTAAAAATTAATATATAAATGTATATTCAGTTTTTAGTCCAAATTTTTTTGCTTTGGGACAAATTTAGTTTGGTAAATTATCAAAAGGATTTGATTTAGACACTTTTTTAGTCTATCACGACAAAAGGGTCCTAAATCATCAGTTTTAAGAGAGTTTAGTTGCATATTCTTCCGTAAAAGACAGTTTAGATTTAAGGCAATCTTTGAGCTACATTCTCTATTTTTAATTTGGCTTCTAAGGTGTTTTGCATTTAATGTATTGAAAGTGCGATATAGTTAACAAAATTAAGAAAAAACTACTAAAATAATTCTACACATTTTATTATTATTGCTACAACTAAACTAGTAAAATATAAAGCGTTTCATAATCGCCCCAAACACTTAAATAATGCGCATATAAAACTTTATTATGTAAGTTTTAAACACTAGTATTATTGGTTAGATATTATTAATTAATTGTAGCTTTTAAAAATGAAAAAGCTGTACAAATGTTTTAATTACACGATATTTTGTTATAGATGATAAATACATACCATAGTTTGATACCACGAATTTTAGAAATTATCAATGCATTCTGTCCAAACGATGAGAAACGTGCATGTGAACTATTTGAAATAATTGAAGAATTAATTGAATTTGCTGTAACAGTAATCGTACCACATATACGTTCAATTGTTGAAATGTGTTTACGTATTGGTAGTAATAATACAATGCCAACAGCTGTACAAATAAAAGCAATTAGTGTTGTTGGTTGGTTAATACGTTCAAAAGGCAAAGTAATACAAAAAAATAAATTAGTTGAACCAATCATTGATGTATTAATACAATTAATGGCACAACAACCAGATAATGAAGGTGCTGAAGAATATTTCCTTGGTGATCCTGATCAATTTACATCAATAACAGTAGCAACACAAACATTAGATTTAATTGCATTACATATACCATCAGAAAAAGTTGTACCATATTTATTAACACGTGTCGAACCAGCTATACAAGGCAATGATATTTATGCACAGAAAGCAGCCTATTTAGCATTAGCTGTTTTAGCAGAAGGTTGTTCAGAACGTATACGACATAAATATCTTGAACCATTTTTAAAATGTGTTTGTAATGCTATACATAATCCGAATGTTGTTGTACGTAATGCTGCATTCTTTGCATTAGGACAATTTTCTGAACATTTACAACCGGAAATTAGTCAATATGCTGCTGAATTATTGCCAGTTTTATTTGATTGTTTAGGACAGATATTTGCACAAATGGAAAAAGAGAAAACTGAACCACCCAGTTTAGATCGTTTATTTTATGCATTACAAACATTTTGTGAAAATTTAGATGATGGTTTAATACCATATTTACCAACATTAATGGAACGTTTATTTGTTGCATTAGATCCAAATGGTTGGTCAATGCAATTGAAACGTATTGCTTTAAGTACATTGGGATCGGCTGCTAGTGCTGTTAAAGAAAGTCTTCTACCATATTTTCATAGGATTATAGAAATTTTAAATGTTTATATTAATTCCGATCCAAATTCGGAAATACACCAACTTCAAAGTTATGCTCTTGGTAATTATAATACCGATAAAAAACACAACACAACTAAATCAATTAATTAAACAAAATTCTTAGATGCATTGGCTGTGACTGCTCAATTTATTGGTGCTGATAATTTCAAACCCTTGGCTGCTGAATCGTTACAATTAGGCTTAAGAATTTTAGAATCTGCAGATGATCCAGATATTCGTAAAAGTGTTTATGCTTTATTTGCAGCATTAGCTATCGTAATGAAAGAAGAGATTAGTCCAGCATTACCAAAAGTTATTGAAGAAATGATTTGTTCTATACAAAGTAGTGAAGGAATTGTTGTAAGTTGTATTTAAATAATTAAGGGGAGTCCGGAGACATTTGTCGATTCGGCGTCCGAAAAAAGTCAATTTTCAAACAGTGATCACTCGCTTGTTTTTTAAGATATTGTCAAAAATTGACGTGCATTGAATAGAGCATGTAATAATTTAATATACCATATAGATGGTGTTATTCAGAATTTTATCACACTTTTCCAAACATTATCTTAAAAAACAAGCGAATAATCGCTGTTTGAAAATTGACTGTTTTTGCCGAATCGACAAATGTACCCGGAATACGCTTTAGTTTATAAAAAATAAATAAAATCCAAATATAGACTCATTATGAAGATGAAGAAAAAGATGAAATCGATGTTTATGGTGATTTATCTGATGATGAAGATGAAGCAGACGAAGAAGATCTTGAAGTAGCATCATCTAGTAGTGATGATTCAGCACAATGTCGATATTCTGTTGAAAATTCTTATAATGAAGAGAAAGAAGAAGCTTGCCTTGCACTTCGTGAAATTTGCATAAATACAGGGTTTATTGATATTAACAAAACAATTATAATTAATTTGTTTAAAATTTTATAATTTTCTAGAATTGCATTTTTACCATATATTGAGAAAAGCTTTGAAGAAATCTTTAAATTAATCAATTATCCACAAGATGATATACGTAAAGCTTCCGTTGAAGCTTTATTACAATTCTGTATTGCATTACATAAAATTAATACACCAGAAACAAAACAAGCTCTATATAAAGCATTACAAATGTTTATACCAAAATGTGCTGAATTAATACGTACAGATGAAGAAAGAAGTGTTGTTAATTGTTGTCTAGATGCTTATGCTGTACTGTTAGAAGAAATAAAAGGTGATGTTTTAGTTGGTGAGGGTCACCGTGAAGCTATAATGAATTGTGTTATTGATGTTTTAACAATGAAAGTACGTTTATTTATTATAAATATAAATTTGATTTATTCACTTTTTATTTTTAATTAGACAATGTGCCAAGATACAGATCTAGGTGCTGTTCCCCCAGAAAACAATGATGATGAAGCAGAAGCTGAACATGATGAATTATTATTAGAATCAGCATGTGATGTTATACCGAAATTTGGTGCATCTATAACACCTGATGATTTTGCTGTATATTTCCCTAATATTCTACAATTACTTACACAAAGAACTGTAATATTATCTACTATAATGAAAATTATCGAATAAAAAATAATTTCTTTATATTTTAGAAGAAACAGAATAGTGTAAGCCAACGATCATTCTCATTCGGTACATTAGCTGAATGTATGAAATGTTTAGATGTTTATGTGGAAAAATACGTGCCACATTTATTAAATTTATGGTTGGCTGGTGCTAGAGATCCAGCTGATGAAGTCCGTAATAATGCAATTTTTGGTCTTGGTGAGATGATACTCTATGGCAAAGATCGAATTTTTAAGTATATTTTCTAAAATAAAATACACATATAAAATTTTTGATTGATTTATTTGATTTTTAATATAGCCGTTATGGTGAAATTTTACAAGCTTTATCAACAGCAGTTGCAAAGGAATCTCATGCTGGAACACTGGATAATATTTGTGGTGCATTAGCTAAAATGATTCTAGTCAATCACAGTGCAATTCCATTAGGACAAGTAAGTATAAGTTTATACAGTATGTGTCCCGGTGATAAGCCATTAAAAGTAAATTTCATTATTTTTACTATTTAAATTCTTAGTTTTAATCTTTTAATTACAATAGTTTCCAAGATATGAATATTTCAATGAAACACTGCAAAATTTAAAACTTCATGGAAAGTCAACATATCTAAAAAGATTTCAGCGTTAGACCGTAGGTTGTGTTATCAAACTCCCCTTGGAGTTTACCAACGACTTCAAAATGCAATAAAAAATATACCATTCCATTTATAATAAGAGGGTACAGTGCACTACCCCATCCATTAATTAGAACTTCCTATAGTATACTTTTAATGACCCATCGCCAGGACACACCCTGTATATTCAGTGAAATATTCTAAAATTCTATGGATATTTTAGCTTTTTAGCAGAGATAAGATTTCTATTGTATTTTATAGGTTTCTCGGAAACAATACAAATATTTGTCTAGTTGTACATACACTAGATTTATTATTTTTTGTATTTTCTGAATAGGTATTTCCGGCATTTTTGGAACGTTTACCCTTAAAGGTTGATTTTCAAGAGAACGAAGCAGTTGTTAACTGTTTCTATCATTTGTATCAACAAGGTAATGAAATTTTACGGCAACATTTGGCTAATGTTATCAAGATTATTGTGCATATTTACCATAAAGATCAAACACCAAATGATGGTATTTTTTTTTGTTTTTGATATTTTATAGATATTTTATTAATTATTTTTATTGGAAATTTTAGAAACCAAAAATGTTTTGGTCGAATTAATCAAATCGATTAATCGTGATTTTAGTCAAGAATTTGCAAATATTGCGTCTTCCTTAGGACCCGAAGTTACAGAGTCATTACAGAAATTGTTTGCTTCTTAATTTTCCAATTCTCCTTTTGCTTTTTTATAATTTTTTTTATAAAAACAAGGTAAATTATATCGTTGTATTTATTATATGTTCTGTGTATGTAAAGTAATATTGTTGTTTTTTCTTAAAAAAAAAAAAAAATTATTTTGAATTTTCCCTATGGAAATATAAAGATTTTAAAAATTGTTTAAATATTGCTGTTGATTCCATTTGTAATAAGTGTGCCTTTGCAATTATAATATTACATATTTTAATTTTTCATTTAATACCGAATGTATGTTATCTTAATTAGCCATACATTAAATAACAATAAATATCTGAAAACAATTTTTTAATTTTCCAGGAAAATCCCCTTTCATATTTAATTTCGTTATCTAAATCGCATCCTTAAGATTGCCAAGATTACTTATCACATATTTCCTATAATACAGCAATAATTTTATAGATAAATAGCGATTTATATAAAATTTACTAGAATCATCATTAGTTGTAAATCAGTTATGAGTGTGTGCGTATATTTATTATTGTGTTATGTGAATTTTATAATGCTTTATCATAATTGTTGATAAATATTTTTTTAATTGAACATGGTTGATCGGAAAATTTCTGTGATTTCCACAACGGATACATTATCAGTGAATGATATTCGAAGTAGTATAAACCGTTTCCGAAATAGTATTTATAGTTTATCATCATTACCGGATTCAAGTGAATTTTCAAATATTAACAATGAGAAACGATGGAGACTATCATACTTGAAAGTAAGTAGAACATAATAATAATCTTGTTAAATCTGAGTTTAAATATGAGTATCACTATTTGTTTAAACGATTGTTGATTTGGGGGTATAATGTAGTGTCGAGTTTCAATTCGCGCACACAATCAATTAAAATATTTTTTCAGGGAAAAACAAGAATGGGGTTTCTTTGTAAAGTGTTAATTGATGAACTGATGTCTTATTATAAATTGATTGTCGATCGGTGCGGGGGCGGGCAATTATTCATATACTAGAGCGGGGTCACATAACTTGAGAACGGCTTAAGATACGATGATGGGGTAAACTGCATTTAATTCCAAATTTCAAATTACATGGGCGGACAGGACAATTTTTTTTGAAAAATGTCGTGTTTTTAGAAAATTGAAAAAAATAGTATATTGTTTTTAAAAACTGAAATAACATGGAAACATGGCAGTTTTTCAAAAAAAAATATCCTGTCGCAGCATGTAATTTGAAATTTGTAAAAATATTTTAGTTGATTGTGTGCGCCAATTGAAAGTCTACACTACACAATACCCTTAACTACAATTTAAACAAGACAAATCATAGAAGTTAATTCTTATGAGTTAAACTGATAATTGAACTTGGACTTGTAATTTTAGTCAAGTTGCATAAATTATATTTGCTCTAGAACCTTACAATATCCCCAATATTGATTTAAAATTTAGATATAATCCCCAAATTGATTTTCTTATTATTGTATTAATTTATAGCAACAATAAAATCTACAAAAGTTCCGAATTGATAACGGAGACTTTGATATTGTTTGCTGTTTACACACAACTATTCTGTACCGAACAATTTTGATAAAAATCAAACAGGCTGATTGATAAATATTGGCAAAAATCACAGAAATTCATCCGAAAGTTTTTCAACGAAATCTCATAACGATAATTTTTATCGAATTTTCTTACGTCAATTCTGATTTTAGCGACAATTTGAATCGTTACGCCTGCAGGAACTCTTCCATCGGTACACACAGCGAATTAATCATGGTTATTTTTCACAATTTCTACTAATCCAAATATGTTTAAGTACTATTCATTTTATTGTGGTATTCCTATCAAATCAAGTAAGTTATTGGAATAATTTACAGGTAAATATAAAATTTTTTGCTTTCCAGTCCGATCCAATTGCAGTCTTGCCCGATTTAATTTTATATTCATTATTGGTGCTACTATCGGTGATCTGTTTGATTATAAGCGATATTTATGCGAAACAGCATCCGAAATTATTGAAAATCTTCACAATATCATCATATCTAGTATTATTTTTTACGAATATATTTATACCATTTTACTATCATAATAAGAATGGTGTTAGAATACGACCAGCTTACACTACACATTTAATAATATCAACTTACGTTTTTCTGAATGTTCGACATACGCTAGTTGCGTTCGTTGTTGGACTTTTTACATCTTTAATTCATATTATTACATTGATTCTCATCATTTATCCAGATGATCATATATTTTGGCAAAGAGTAAGTGGAGTTGAGTCTATATGGAAAATTTATAATATTTTCTAATTATTATTATTATTATTATTATGGATTATAGATTTTAACAGATACAATCTTTCTAAGTTGTACTAACGGTTTAGGTATTTATTTTCGATATATGAATGAGATTGTTAAAAGGCGCAGTTTCCTAGATCGACGATCGTATGTTGAATCAACTGTACAAGTGGATTTTGAGAAAGAACAAGAGAATCAATTGATGTCTAGTATTATACCGAAACATATAATTGATCGTGTACGGGATGATATCATCAAATTTTGGGATAATATTGAACAATCTGAACGATTACCCATGTACAGACCGTTCGAGTAAGTCTGCAAACCGAACAAAATTAACCCATACAAGGAGTCGGATCTAAATATGGTCGATACTATAAAACTCCTATTAGTTGACGAGCGATTCGAAAAATATTTCAAGGATTTATAAGGTAGACCTTAGGGACCATTTTAGCAAAATTACAACCACGTAGCTCATTTGGAAGTTGGTCAAAACACGGTCTTTTTGGCTAATGCCACGATTTTCAAAAACTTGCTAGACACACACTAAAATGACTTATTGTTAGAATGACTCCACGATCCTCCCAACACTGATTTTTGTCCCAATGCATTCTGGTACAGGTGTAAATGTTTCTCATTTTTCGTAGAATGCAATGAAGTAAAACGAAAAAATCAATGTTGAAAGAGTCTTCCAGTCATTCTTAGTCGTTTTACGTTTTCTGACCAACTTACAAATGAGCTAAAGGGTGGTAATTTTGGTAAAATATTCTCCAGGGCTCCTCAACAAATCTAATAGGAGTTTATAGTATCGACCATATTTAGATCCGACACCCTGTATCAGACTGGGCAGGGCGGATAGGTGGAGATTTCCGCCGGGGCCAACTGTCGTTAGGGGGCCACGCAATTGTTTTTTTAAAAATCGCCATATGTTAATTTTTAAGATGTAGGCGATGTACAGAAGGGTGTGTAATGACGATCGGTCATTATAATTTTAAAAGTTCTAATTAATTGAAGTTCATGATATTTTCATTGAAGCCCCTTTTTACCTGAACTATCTGCAGAAAATATTTTTATTGATATAGCAGTCTCTTATTTTAAATGAAACGGTATTTTTTTATTGCATTATAGTTAAATCAATGGATGCCTGAAAGAAAAATTCATTTCACCTAAATACTGAAAGATAATTAAATGTCTTGAGCTTTGATAGAAATTACATCATTTGTGCTACTTGATTTCCAAATTTCAACTTTTCAGCAGGAATAGTTTCAAAAATATAAATGTTTTAATCGAACGCTGCAAAGCTTTTACTAACAATAAAAGTCAAAATATCTTTTGCGATAGACCACAGGTTACATTATCAGAATCCTCTTCAATTTCATCAAAGAAGTGAAAAATCCAATAAAAAATGTACCATTCTATTTAAAATAGAGTTGCTAGAATAACGAGAAACAGCTCCAGTCAAAATTTTATAAGCTTCTTGTCCTTCTAATAGCCCATGGTCAAGGCACATCCGGTGTTTTTATGTATGTTTAAAATATAAAAAAAAGACAATTAAATATATATGTGACAAATCTCCGCCGGGCCCAAGCTGTTCCAGTCCGGCCCTGCCCTGTATAGTGTCCTACTTAACTATGACCAATTCTTATGACAACTTCTATTAATTATTGAGCCATTGGAAAATATTTCAATTATTTAGAGAAGTGAAATTATAACCTCGTATCTCATTTGGAAGTTGCGCAAAGAATTTGCTGTAGAATGATTTAGAATGACTCGTAGACTCTTTCAAGTTTGATTCTTTCATTTTTCTGGATTCCTTTCTTGGACACGTGGGAATGTTTCGTTTTTTTTTTCTAGAATTGAGTGGATAAAAACAGGAAAAAAAACAATGTTGGGGTAGGTTTTCGAGTCATTCTTAGTCATTTTGCATATTTAGCTCATTTTTGAAAATTGCGACATTGTCCAAAACGAGCATTTTTGACCAACTTCTAAATGAGCTACCCGGTTCGAATTTTGGTTCAATGATCTTCAAGAACCCTTCTATAAATCCTTAAAATATTATTCGCATGGCTCGCCAATTAATATAACTTGTCATAAGAATTGGGCCATAGTAAATAAATACGAAAAATTATTTTAATAGACATCCGTATCTTGAAGACCATCAAAATGTTACAATACTATTCGCTGATATCGTCAATTATACACAGATGACAACACAATTGGACATACAGGAATTATTGAGTACGTTAAATGAGCTATTTGGACGTTTCGATGATGCATCCGAGGTAGTAAATTCGTTGAAGATTATTTAATAGGTAGATTTTTGAAATTAAAAAAAATATATATTTCTAGCAATTAAAAGTGTTAAGAATCAAATTTTTGGGTGATTGTTACTATTGCGTTGCTGGCCTACCACCGGAACCAGCCGATAATCATGCAGAGGCTTGTGTGGATTTGGGCTTACGTATGATTTCCATAATTGCCGATGTTAGGTATGAGATACGATCATTTTTGTTTTTGCTAATGTGTCTTTGATCTCAATCTCAATTTGCTAAAATTGTAATTTCGATTCTCTAAACATCGTTCTTAGTGAGTTGTACAAAAGTCTGCGTACAAAGCACCATCAGGACACTTTTAGTCATTCGTTTAGTCATCCATGCTTAGTGAATTGCACTTACAATTAGTGAGAATATGATTTCGAAAATTCGTGAACTATATTCTTAAGCTCTAGATTTTGCTATTGAATTGTCGATTTTTAATCAGAATCTTAAAAACACATGTAAGAAGACTTAGGAAAGAAACACCTTCATTCTTGCTATGTACACTTGTTAAATTAAAGTACGCCCAACTCCTTTTCTTCTTATCTAGCCGCCTTTTTACCCTCATCTTGACTCACACGAGAAAAAATATTAGATATTCTCGCTCAAGAATCGATTTTTTTTGGCCGCCAGTGTACCTCACTTTGAACACTGCATTTTGTTATTCAGTACAAAATTTTGCGTTAAAGTATGCAGTTTGTGGAATGAAATAATAGTATATTATACAACGACGCTATAATGAGTGCTATTATTACCGAGAAAGAAGGTTACAACACGAGCGAACGGAGTGAGCGAGTGTTGTAATCATTGGCCTCGACGGAAATCAGCCAATTATCCGCCCTATCTAGTCCGGGCCTGAGTTTCTTATCTTGGCATCGAGATTGAGATCGAGTCATATAGATCTACATTGTAATTTAATCGAAGAGAAAGTCAATGAAATCGATTACAGGAGACGCCGCAATTTACCTATTGATATGAGAATCGGAATACATAGTGGAAAAATCACTAGTGGCATTATTGGCAGTATAAAATGGCAATATGATATTTGGTCAAATGATGTGGATTTGGCAAATAAGATGGAAACGGAAGGCAAAGCAGGGTAATCGAATTATTCTAAAATGAATTATAAATTAATTTAAAAAGGCATATTTTTTCCAGGTGGGTTCATATTACTGAAAATACAAAAAAATTATTACGAAAACCATACGATATGGTTCCTTACAAGACTGTAAATAATGTCGATACATATTTGATATCGCTTAAAGTAATATCGTTTCTTTATTTTGAATAATAAGCGTGATATTAATGAGTGAAATTTCAGAAAGATGAAATAAATGATCAAGATTATAGTAGTGAAATTGATGATGATTTAACGTTATCAAATCAACGACGTTCTACAATTTATAAGAAACACAATCTTTCTGAGGCTAGATCAAATAATAATAGTATCGATAATGGGGAAATTATAAATGGAATTAATGAAAATAATCGACGACGTTCCACAATTTACAAGAAACGTCATCCATTCTATCCAAACGAATCAAGGTTTAGTAATAGTAATTCAATAAATAGCACAATAGATAACGAATTAGACAATAATGAAAATGATGGATATCATCGGCGCAGTACTAAACGCTATCCAATCCTGAATTTATTAGAACGACGCCTTAGTGGTAATCGGACTTTAGTATCAATATCACAACGAAGGGACAGTTTAAATAATCGCTTATCGAATGATCGACGATATACAGATGGTAAACGACAGACGGCTTTTGTTTACAATATTTTAAAATATGAGGAAATGTTACGGAAGACCAGTAAAGAACTGGCGGATACAATCGAGAACATGTTCCTGTCGAAATACGAGTAAGATTACCCGATTTATTTTTCTTTTTGCTTCATTTAAAATACCGATTTTAGACAATGGTTTAAAGTTGACGATATGAATCGTGTATTCCTCACATTTAAAAATTTAAAAAGTGAACTACACTTTATTAAAACTAAGGATCCATTGTTTAAATATTACGTTCTAGGTGCTTTGATTTTATTTATTTGTTTATATTTTATACAGAATTTAACATTATCTCGGTAAGTACCTATTTAAGATTCTGTTTTCTTTAAAAATAAATCTAATTCGATTAATTAAAGATGGGATGGAAATTCTTGGTTCTATTATTCAACATTTTCTTTAATTGTATTCATTCTTTTACCGATAACATGGACGGATTATTTATGGAAACGTCATTTTGCTAAATACAAATATCTAGCACCGGAAAATTTACTATTGAAATTCCTCTATAAGACATCAGAGTTTGTAACGAGCAATGTTTTGATAAGAATTGTAATCTATACAATTGTTTGTATTTTATTCTGCTCCTGTGTCCTATTAGATCTTGTAAGTTAATAATCGATAAAGGATCATCTGTAAAATTTACAGGGTTATTCACTTCAAACAAAAAGTTCTTATGGTAGCAGATTTGAAAAATATTTCAAGGATTTGTAGGCTAGTCCCTAGAGATCATTTTAGCAAAATTAGAACCTAGCAGCTCCTTTGCAAGTTGGTCAAAAAATGCTCGCTTCTAACGATGTTGCGATTTTCAAAAACAAACTAAACATGCAAAACGATTTAGAATGACTCGGAGACCTCCTGAACATTGATTTTTTCGTTTTTCTCTATTTTGCTCTAGCACAGTTAGGAA